>SEYY01000017.1:99746-107246 GCA_009176605.1 Armadillidium nasatum | reverse complement strand
CTTGACTTTAAATATTATTTTCAGTATATTCAAAATTTAATTTCTTTGGGATTTGTTAAAGATTGTTTTGGAGTTTTCAGAATGAATATTTTTTTTTTTAGTTTTATTCTTATTAAAAGGTATTGCAGGTCTTCTTTCATAAATTATTGGAAAGTGGTCAACAGCGTGTCACTGTGTATTTTATCTTTTTCATAATGTATTGTTATTTATTTTTTCGGTATTATTATTATTTTTATTTTTTTTACAGATGATTTGATATCTTTAGTAATCAGTTGGGTGAATAAAATGTTAAATTGTTTGTGGAGTGATTGTGACTTTCAGACCATTAGCTAAATTTTCTCTTCTGATTATGCTAAAGATTATGATTGAATTTTTTCTCCTTTTAGGTGAAAGAATTTATTCTCCAGTGATTTGTTTGTGACTGTCTTTTTTTTTTTTTTTTCCACTTGACTATGAGAGGTTAATGTCTAGTGTAACGTTTGTTGATTGATATATTTAGTGGAGTTCATATTTGTTGAAATTTGTATGCTCAGTAATCACACTGTAAAATTCATTGGTTTTTGGTTGTGAATATTTAGAGTAAATACTGTTTATTCAGTTCGCATACCATCTCTAAATTGCAGCAGTAATTGAAAGTATATTTAAAACTTCTACAAATTTGTGATCTCTGAAAAACTGCTATTTAGTTAGTATTTTGTAATTGGTTATTGTAGTTAATCATACTCCAATTGCAGGAAACTGTTGTTAACTTGTGCAAACTTTTTGAATTGAGCAAAGAAAGGGCGAAAACTGCGTGGAAAGAACCATGTATTCATAGGAATATTTGTGTTATTCTTGGATGTATAGCAGAGAAGATGGCAGGACCTTCGTCAATAGCACTTCTTACTCCCTCTACATTAGAGTACCTTCTTTGTCATTTAGTAAGTAATTTTAACAGCATTTTATCAGTCGTAGAACATAAATATTGTTAGTTACCAGATATTAATTTATCAGATTGATTAATAAGATAATTAGATTAAGGATACATTCTTTAAAGTATTGTGATGTAAAGCACGTTGTATGGTATAAATTTGATTATTAAACTTTGTTTTTAAAAATAATCCTTCAACATAAATTTTGTTTCAAAATTTGCTGAAAATAGCATTTTTTGGTATGATTTTTTAGGGGAAGGCAGTTTATTTAAAGTTTGAATCTTTATGGTTGAAGTTACAACTATAACAATGATTTAATCTAAAAATATTTGAAGTTCAAATATTGTATATTTTTTCTACAGAACGTTCAAAAATTACTTTTATTTAAAAAAAAAAAAATTGCCAATTTAGAATTCAATATCTCTGGTGGGCAAATATATAAAAACATTAAGGTATTCTTATTATATGTAACTTTATACAAAATATTGATATGAGAACTTAAGAAGTTTAAGAGGTACAACCTTAAAGAAGTAATAAAAAATTTATTTTCTTCCCTCAAATCATTTCTTGCATAGAATATCTGAGAAATTAGATTTGAATATACGCTAACAGTTGTTTCAAGAACATCTTTGTCTATTAACCTGAAATTAAGATTTGCTATCAAATCATTATATTCTATGAACAGATTTCAAATTAGTCAGGAATGCATTAACTCAATTTTCCCCAGCTATGGAATCTGCTGCAGTAGTTAGAAAATATCCCAATTAATAGACATTGGGTTAAGGTAGCTACAAATATTAATTCTTTAGTATCTTGTACCAAATATTTTTAAATTTCGTTATTTTATTTTTTAATGCTTTCAAATCGTTTATTTAGGACCAAGACAACTATCCTTGTGTTGTTCTTTTTGCTATCATAGCTTTAGAAAAATTTGCTCAAACATCAGAAAACAAAAATACTATTCTTACCGAGCTCGGAGAGGGAGAAGAAAACAAGTTAAGAAAACTTGAATATTTGGTGAACAGCGAAGATTTGCAGAAAAAGCAAATTGGATTTTGTGCCCAGTGGTGTTTGGACAATCTTTGTGAGTGATTATACTTTGTTGATATATTGTTTGGTGATTAGTATTATTTTATATTTTACTCTTAAAGGCTTGTTTGTTTATTTCATTATGAACACTAACCCATTCTTTTTTTTATATTTTTACTTTTTTTTTATTCTTGTATATATATATATATATATATATATATATATATATATATATATATATATATATATATATATATATATATATATATATATATATATATATATATATATATATATATATATATATATATATATATATATAATTTATTACTCTTATATCAATCATAATTCCAATTTATATTGATGGGATAAGAGTCCCACAGAGCCATTATCTAGTCCAGTAAGTCTAATTTTTAAAGGTAATAATCAAGATTTTCTTGAAAGAAATCTTTTTATTGTTAAAAACTTTGATAAAGAGTATAATGCACATTGGCCATGCCTTTTTCCCCAATTGTTTGAAAATAAAGAAAAGAAATAAGTATTATTAAGTTTTGTTTTAATATTTAAATAAAGTATATGAAGAGTAATATGGAGCCCAGTTTAATTGAAAATTAATTTTTTGATCAAAGATTTTTTTTTAATTTATTTTTTTTTATTTTAACTTTTCATAGTACAAGGTGTTAGTGACTTTGTTCTTTGTTAAGTTGTTGGTTAATTATTAACATTCACAGTATGTGAATCATGTTTAGGTTTAAATATGTTGTGTAAAATCTTTTCCTTCTGAAAAGAACAATAGAAATTGTTAATTATTTGAGATGGATGAAATGTGACATTATCATAGAAAACTTTTGTTGAGTTAAAATTATTTATTTGATAAAGTAGGTAATCGCCTCGATATTTTCACTGAATTTTTCTGCGAAGAAATTGAATGTAAAACTTTATTGTTTATAGCAGATGTATGAAAAATTTATCTACATTTTATTAGTGACTCGATATAAAACTAATAACCACTATATTTCTCTATTTCTATCTATACCTCTACTAGCATAAATATTATAAAAATTTATTTAAAGAGAGTTTTTTTTTTTTGTCATACTGTCTCAAACGGTAGTGTGATTGACTCACGTGCTTGATGGTACCGCTTCGATCCCACTTGGGAATCCTAGGTATATACTACCTAGAAAGGTTCCTCTCCTCGAATAGGGCAATGCCCTTGAAAAAAAAAAAATTTAAAAAAAAAAGAAAAAATTTTTTTTTTTTTTAATTTTTTATTTTATTTTTATATTTATTTATATATTATATTATATATTTAATATATATATATATATATATATATATATATATATATATATATATATATATATATATATATATATATATATATATATATATATATATATATATATATATATATATATATATATATATATATATATATATATATATTATATATTGAATAAAGTGTTTTTTTTATTATTATTATTATTATTATTATTATTATTATTATTATTATTATTATTATTATTATGCAGTTATATGTGAAGATCGATGTTACTCATATGAGAAGATTGATACAACAAACCTTAATGCCATGCTGAACAATAACGATGTTACAGAATACTTAAAAATTTCTCCAGATGGACTGCAGGTATTATTATTATTATTATTATTATCATGAATAAATTAATGAATCTATAGGATATTTTGAGAGCTTTTTATAGTCACTAAGAAGTAATAATAATAATAATAATAATAATTTATATTTTATTAATGATTTTTAAACTATTTCAAACGTTTTCTTTATACAGGTTTATTTAAAAAATTCTTAGAACATTTTTTTATATTAAATGTGTAGAGTATTAGAGTAAATGCCATTTCACAATGTTTTTTCTTGTTATAAATTAGATTGATGTGAGATAAAGTTATTTATTAGGATCATAATAATAATAATAATAATAATATTTATAAGGTATCAAATATTTTTGTTTCATTTTCAGGCACGTTGTGATGCATCCTCTTTTGAAAGCGTGCGTTGTACATTTCAAGTGGATCGAGGTGTTTGGTATTATGAAGCCTCAATTGTAACAGCAGGAGTAATGCAGATAGGTTGGGCCACTAAGGAGAGCAAGTTTCTGAACCATGTATGTTACCTTGTTATTTATTTATTTTTTTTATGAATTCTGACTCTTAGACTATTATTTTGGATAATGGATGAGCATTGCAACCTTTATATTTTGTTTTATTTATAAACTCTGGGATAAATTTTTGAAAGCAATTTATATTTGTTTTAATATTATGTTGCTTAAATAGTGTTTGAAGAAATAACAATGATATTCAGCAACTCGTCTTTCAATACGAACAAAATTTTATTGACTTCAAAGAGTTAGTAATACTGATTGGTACTCACCGACCAAAGTTTATATGCTTCCACATAACCTAGCTTCATGAACGAGATTTTCTAAAGGCTTGAAGTTATTTGATGCCTCTTACTCAAAGTGCCACTGAAAGAGGTGGAGCTGTAGTCCTCTACGAATAAGTCTTACCCATTTACCTCTTTAAACTCACTTGTATTTAGCGACTACACAAGTACATCGTGACTTGAACCTCATGTTATGTTCTATATATTTTACGCCAAACTATATTCTAAAGTTGATCTTTTAGCACTTTACAAACAACTTCAAAAACCTCTCCTTATCTTAGAGACTTCAATAAAAGTTATTTACTTTAGAGGATTCTGTGTCATCTGATCATGCAGAATCGTTACTCGATTGTATATAGCAATTTTCCTCTGGGCTCTCTGTGAGCACAGGACTGCCAACATATGAACGTCTCAACACACATTCCTCATCCTGTGTTGATATTTTCTTTTGCTCCATCTTCATCATTGACAAATTATAAATTTGTCAATGATTCGGATTACAGTGAAAATTTTGTCAATTTGGAAGCGACCCTTCTCCGATTATTGCGTTTTTATGTCCTAGCCAATCACGACCAGTGCATTCGAACTGAAGATTCAACCGTGCTTGGTGGTCCATATTCTTGCAGGCAATGGAGATGACCTGTTTTCCCTGCAAGGAAGATTTGAAATAAATTCTTTGCTTGGATCTTTTCTGAAAGTTTATATTTGATTTCAGAAAAGTTACCGTAATTATTTGATTTTATTCTCATTGTTTTACAATACATACCGGTATGTGTATCTGAATAGTGTTGTTCCATTAGTCAAGTTAGCTGTACATGCCATTGTCCTCATCGGCTCTCTGAATGTTAAATTTTTACAGATTTGCATCGAGTAATTACCAAAAAAGAATAAGTTGCCAAAAAAACTTAAGGCACATGTTACTGATTGCCGTAGGTGATCATGGACTCTTCTAAATTTGGTCGAGTTCTAATATATATATATATATATATATATATATATATATATATATATATATATATATATATATATATATATATATATATATATATATATATATATATATATATATATATATATATATATATATATAACAGGAAGGATTTGGGATAGGAGATGATGAGTTTTCTGTGGCATATGATGGATGTCGGCAGTTGATTTGGCATAATGCCCAAAGCGTTAAACATTCTCAACCTTGCTGGAAACCAGGAGACGTTTTAGGCCTCCTTTTGGATATAAATAACAGTAAAGTTGTTTTCTACTTAAATGGAGTTCCTTTGCAACCCAAAGTAAAAATATTTGAACACGCTACGTAAGTTATCTTGTTAGTATTTTTTATGTTGATACCTTTCAAATGTTTGTTTGTTTTTTTTTTTTTTGTTTTAAGTTGGAGCAGAAACTGTTTATGATTTTGCAATTAATATTTAATAACTGCTATCGTCAGAGTCAGATTATTGACTCATGGTAATAGACTTTGTAGTCAATTTATACTGTATATTATTGACATAAGAAGACATATTTGTAGTTTACTTTTGATAAAAATAACCAGAAGATGATCAAACTAATGTACCAAACTCTGTTCCATTCTTGCTGGAAAATAAAGTATTACTTACCCCATTGTAGATTGTTGTTAGAGGTTCTTGGATGACCCTCTCAGAATGTTCTGCTATAATTCATAATTGTTTCCTAGACCTTGCTCTTTAGGTATAGAACTTCGGGTAAAACGCAGATGTATAAATGTCAATTGAACATAGAGAAATATGTCATAATATCTTCATGCCAACTGCATTCTTGAAAGCAGTAACTACATGTTGAAACCAAAGACACTCATTAACCAATAATATATCATCACTATATTTGTCTTAAGAAATATTTCTGTACTGCATTTTATCATTTACCAGTGACATTCTCATATTTGAAAACTGTGATTTTTATACAGTGAAGTGATATCTGGTGTAGCTCATTGATGATGGGAATTAAAGGAATGTGATTCTGTATAATTATTTAGAGACATTTAATAAATATAGATTGAAAGCAAAGAGTAGGCTTCAAAATTCGGATTACTGTAAATATGAGATCGAGAGTAAAGTGTATATTTTAATAGATTTCATAATTCAGAGGAAGAGATTTAAATTAGAAACTTTTCTCCCTTTTCTGAACTGTTTGAACCCTGACCTGAAAATACGTGCAGAACCTCATTTACAGATTGAAATTTTTTTTTTTTTCTTCAGTCAGTTGAAAACAATTGGTTCTGATAATTGAAGCAAAAAATATATCTAATTTTAATTACTAGACAGTTCATTGTAGTTTTTAAAACGAATGCAAGTATTTCAAGCACTATATAGTTCTTGATGAAAATTGTGACACTTTCTTCATTGTACATACAACGTATATTTGAAGGAATTGGAAAAAAAAAATTCTGATATTTTTCCGAGGGAATGATTCTGTTTTATAATTTTCTTTCTTCTCATTTCTTTTGTGAAAATTAAACTATTCTTACTAGGCCATGAGAAAAAAAGGAAAAAAAAACAACAAAAAAAACTAATTTTGTCATAAATTGAGAAAAACTTTCAGTCACAGAGTAGTTAAAGTTTTGAAATGCTTTATTTCAGGATATGTTATCTAGTATCTCACTTGCAAGTTTTAAAAATGGATGGATTGGTATTTGAATGATTTGGACATTATATAAAATAAAAATAAGGCATTACTCTCTCTCATTTAATATGTAGTTATGATTTAAAAAATGGGTGTAACTTTTTTGGGAGTGGCTAATTATTGTAAACGTAATGCATTCTGAATGGAATATATATATATATATATATATATATATATATATATATATATATATATATATATATATATATATATATATATATATATATATATATATATATATATATATATATATATATATATATATATATATTGGCATTTGACAGGAAAGGTTTCTTTGCTGCTGCAAGCTTTATGTCGTTCCAGCAGTGTGAGTTTAATTTTGGATGGAAATCATTTGCTTTTCCTCCTGAAGGCATCAAATTTATGAGCTTCAACCAAGTTGCTTTTCTTGATCCGTCGCAAAAAATAATTCTTCCGAGGTGAGTTGTGATAGGATGAATGTTTTTATTATTGTCAAATACGAAGAAA
>SEYY01000017.1:87246-92246 GCA_009176605.1 Armadillidium nasatum | reverse complement strand
TTTTATTGTTTTATATCTTTGTTTATTTTCTTTAAAAATTTCTTTTTTTATTCTCTGAAATTTGGAACTTATTAATTTAAGTATACATTTTTGCTCTATGTAAGTCAGTTGTTTTATTATTGTATCTTCTTTAATCATATTGCAAGAAATAATCATTTTCTTTGTTGTCTTTGTTTTCTTTTTGTTTGCTCTGTAGTCTACGTTCATCCTTGTGACATTCTTTGAGTGATTGTGTTTCTGGAAAGTCATAAGCCTTAACTTGAAAACACTTATAAAACACTATATATATATATATATATATATATATATATATATATATATATATATATATATATATATATATATATATATATTATATATATATATATATATATATATATATATATATATATATCCCCCAAGTAAGTCCCGTAACCTTTAAGGGAATTTAAGCTTTTAGTGATACAAGTTCCAAATATAAAATGGATAGACATTCTTGTAATAGTTAATACAGTTGAGTTTCGTAAATAGTTAAATTTTGCAACAGTGTTTCAGTTATTACTCTGGTTTTAATATATATGTTGCTATTTGATTGCGTCGGGGCCTTCGAATGCAATTTATGGCTTGTAAATTCTATACCAAATTTGTATTATTAGTATCGCAAAGTTTATGTGTGGATTAAAAAAAGAAAATTAAAAAATATCCATACCTTCGAATACCTTCGAACACATACGCTTGTTTTTGGTACAGTTTTGGCTTGATGAAAGGTTTCGGGATAACTTGACAGGTAATCATCTTCAGTATATTTCGAAGAGGTACTCATTTACTACGGTTTACGGCTTATTTGACAGGTGTTTTCGTCAGCACTGTTCAGGGAATCAAACTCAATTTCATGGATTATAGAAATGAGAATATTGTGTCCCTTTAGCTTCAGTTTATATATATATATATATATATATATATATATATATATATATATATATATATATATATATATATATATATATATATATATATATATATATATATATATATATATATATATATATATATATATATATATATATATATATATATATATATATATATATTATATATTTAAAATAGACGTTTTTTTTTTTTTTTTTAACTTGAAAGTATTGAATCTTTTTTTTTTCTTTTTTTTAACTGATGACTCTCTCATACCTTTGTTATATATATTATATATATATATATATATATATATATATATATATATATATATATATATATATATATATATATATATATATATATATATATATATATATATATATATATATATATATATATATATATATATATAATATATTTTATTATTTATTTGTTATTAATAGTTTTTTTTTTAATTGTGGATAATTTATTTATATAATTTAGTTATTAATAAAAATTATGTTGCTCATATTGATGTATTTTTAATTCTCCTTTGTTTAAGCTTTGTTGTGAAGCTTTTGCTGGTGTGCCACACAAGTGTTTTGGAAAAGGGCATAAAATGTGGAAAAGTAGAGAGAGAGAGAGAGAGGTGTTAAAAGGTATGATTATAAGACAGTTATTTTCATGTAGTTCTATCATTCCGTAAAGAAGGTATTTTAATGTAAATAAATGATAGTAGGTATTTCAAGGGAATCCTTTAAAAATAATTAGATTACCAACTTATTAGCTATGTTTGATTTATTATTATTATTATTATTATTATTATTATTATTATTATTATATTATTGTTATATTATTATCGTATTTTTGTTCCGTGCCAAGTTCTTATGAAATGCACTGTCTTTTGATGAAAATTATTCTTCGAATAATGTTTTAATGATTATTTCTTGTCGTTCTATGTTGCTGATAACTGATTGCCTATTCATTGCCACCTGTAAGTATCGTGACATTCCTTCGTGATTCTAGACTTCATATGAACAGTAAAGAGCCTTCCTTGAGTGAAGGAAAACCTATTGAAACTATATCGAAGCTGATAGTTTAATGAATTAAGATACTTTTTAAATGTTGCTTACGTCCCTTTAATGAAAATGAAGGAGTTACTTTACAAACTATGGAAAATTGGGTTGACTTGTTAAGGAATGTACACTCAAATAGCAACTTTAACTATGTCTCCTAGACTTTTTCCTCCATCAGACAATGACATAGCATTATCGTCAACAGAAAGAGGTGGATCAATAATTGGTGGTTTGGGTTTGGGGTACGTTACTCTACAAACCCATCCTACTTTCATGAATTTCGCTTAGAATAACACATCAAACTGCGGCATCTAGGTCCCACTTAGTATGCTCTTTTTGATTGTGCTCAGTTTATTTAATGGCAAATTTTTTTAACTGTTCGTTTGGATATCATAAATTCTGCTTAACAAGTTATCATTTGGTTCGCACAAATCGCGGTATTCGTCAAGCCTTCTCGGAGGAAAGGTGGTTTTGGATATGTATTTTTCCGTCTTGATAAGATTTATAATACTAAACGGAAGGAAAAAAATTTATTGAAATTATTCCTTGGGCCTCCACATCGGCTTATTCGCTTCATTAGGAATTTCTTATGCAGATTGATTCGAGGTTCACTACTTCTGTATTTTCCGAGAGGAAAGGGTTTCCCCAAGATGTGTATTAAGTGCCATCCATTCATAGTTACAGCTGTTCAAAAATTTTCTTTGTATACTGATAACTTTATCTATTTCTGGAAGGCAAAATTACTGTATCTAGAGCTTCACATACAAAGAACAATCAGTGCAATTGTAGATTGGATGAATTCGCATTATTTGTAGTTTTCCGTTTCAGAAGTTACATCTATTGCTTTTTCGAGGGGATGGGAAGGAACTGAACCTGGGGTGCTGGTAGAAGGGTTTTGTTCTGATTCTATATTGCAAGAGTGAAAAAGGCGAGGATGGAATATGATTGCACATTCTATGGACAAACTTTCACATCCTACAGGGTCCTATTCAAAATGAGTGAATACGAATTGCGACAAAGACTTCTAGATTATAATCAAAAGGGAGATTCAAGGTAGAGGCCTGTGCCATTCCTTTGTCCCTGAGAAGAGAACAACACACGTGTTCATTATACCTAAGCTTTTCTTTCCGACTTCACACACTCAATTATAAAACCTCGCTTTGGCAAGGAGTCTCTTCCCCCCACCCTGCTTTCTGACTATTAGTTTCCGCCGTAGTTAATGTCCTCAAATACCACCATATTTTTCTAAATACTCTTCTACCATTCACATTCGACGGCAACTAAGAACTGTAGTTGTCCCACTCCTACAAATGTGTGGAAAGTCTATATCAATATAAAAATCCATCCACCATCCAGCCTTACTCAAAGTCGACTTCTCCTTTCACCTTGAACTTCACAAATGATTTGTACTGTAAATATATTCACCATCGGCTCCAAGACGAGAGATGGATTGGGTGATTGACTGTATTTCCATTTCATTCAGATAGTGATTAGATGAACCCAGAAGAGGAAAGGGTTTTAACATTGTAAGGAAGATGAAAAGAAGTTAATAAAAGATCAAGTATGTCTGGTTCATCACCAAAACTATCAGGGATAATGGTAGGGAATTGCAACAACTACTATTGTCCTCAATAGAAAAGTGATAGGCGAGTTCACCAGCTGTATCATGAGAACTAGATGAGAGCTATTGGCGGTGGTTATCAAATATTATTATTATTATTATTATTTTTATTATTATTATTATTATTATTATTATTATTATCATTAATTTATGTAGCACAGCATTTTATTTCTTTGAAATAATTAAAAATGAGAAAGATAAAGATTATCATTATTGATAAATCTTCTTTTGAATTTGTTTGTTTTACTTACGAAACTGAAAATCAGTTTCGACATTATATTTTCACATATGTACACACGCATATATACGTAGATTCATGTATGCATATGTTCATAAATACATACATGTAATTATATATATACATACGTAATAGGTATTTCCTACATTTATGTATATGCAAACGATTTTATATATATATATATATATATATATATATATATATATATATATATATATATATATATATATATATATATATATATATATATATATATATATATATATATATATATATATATATATATATATATATTATTTCCATTCCTCCTTTTATTCGCTCTGATGGTTCTGTTGCTAACACTCCAACTGAAAAGGCTAATCACTTCGGCCTCCTGTTCTCTTCTAATTCAACCCTGAACGACTCCGGCAATCCTCCTCCTAGTTCTTCTCCTCTCACATGTCCCATACCTTGGCCTGTGATTCCATTTGATTAACGTAAGGAAGGCAAGTGGCCTGGATGACATTCCTCCCCGAGTTTTAAGGGAGTGTGCTTCTGAGCTGGCTCTGCCCCTCGTTCAACTTTTTACTCTATTCCTCAATACTAGTACTTTCCCTCAGTGTTGGAAGTACGCATTAGTCCAACCTATTCCGAAGAAAGGTAACCGCTCTGATCCTTCTAACTATCAACCTATAGCTCTCACTTGTATTCTATCTAAGATCTTTGAGGCCCTTCTCAACTTTTATTTCTTAGATCATTTGGAATCTCATTCCCTTCTTTCTGATCATCAGTATGGCTTTCGACGTTTGAGGTCTACTAGCGATATGCTTTCCAATCTCACAGATTTATGGTCTTCGGTCATTAGGGACCATGGGGAGACTTGCGTGGTGGCACTTGACATATCTAAGGCATTTGACCGGGTATGGCATGCGTCACTGCTTTCCAACTCTTTTCTCCTTTGAGTTTGCTACTTCTCTTTGCTTTCTTTCTAATAGTTTCATTTCGGGTGTTGTTGATGGAGCGACTTCCTTTCCTGTCAATAGTGGTGTTTCTCAGGGTTCTGTTTTGACTGCTACTCTATTCCTACTTTTCATTAATGATCATCTCAGATGCTCATCTAACCCTATCTAATCATATGCCGATGACTCGACCCTCCATTCTTCTTCTCATTTCAAATCTACTCCATCTTTTGCATCTAGAATTGTTCTCGTCTTCA
>SEYY01000017.1:84095-87146 GCA_009176605.1 Armadillidium nasatum | reverse complement strand
ACAGAACCCTGAGAAACACCACTATTGACAGGAAAGAAAGAAGAAGTCGTTCCATCAACAACACCCGAAATGAAGCGATTAGAAATAAAGCTAGACATAAGTAAGCAAAGAGAAGGAGGGGAGCTTGGAAAGCAGTGCCCGCATGTCATTCCCTGTTAATGCCTTCGATATGTCAAGCCGCCACCACACAATCTCCCCATGATCCCTATATATCATATATTATATATATATATTATATATATATATATATATATATTATATATATATATATATATATATATATATAATATATATATTATTATATTATTATATATATATATATATATATATATATATATATATATATATATATATATATTATATATATATATATATTATATATATATATATATATATTAATATATTAATATATATATATATATATATATATATATATATATATATATATATATATATTAAGTATTTTCGCATGTACTGTAAAAGATTATTAGCAAAAAATAAAGATTATTTTAGAGATGTATCCTACGAGTAAAATCTCGGAGTGGCAATGAAATACAAAACAAACTGCCATGACTTAAAAAAGGAAAAGAAAAGATCAGTTATCTTAATAATTCAAAACACTTAATTAAATAAATAAAAAAATTAAAAATATATCTTCTTTTTTTTTTCTTTTTCTTTTTTGTGGAAATGCGTACACTCAAAGAGCGGCACGTGTATTTTAAAGTTTTTAAAGCATGAATGCCTGTGTATATTGGACATACACAACCACATACGTACATTGGGAAGGTAAAAGTGTTTATAGCAAACAGGTGTGCCTTAGCAATGAACTTTTTCTACTTAACAAAGATGCACACTTGTTGCTATGGTTACTCAATTGATTTGTCTTCTCTTTCTTTCTTTTAACTTCTCTCTCTCACTCTTCCCCCACCCCTCTCTCTCTCTCTCATTCATTCCCCTCCCTTTCTTTCACTCACGCTTACATTCTATATTTTTTTAATTTAATATATATATATATATAGTATATATATAATATATATATATATATATATTATATATTATATATATATTATATATATATATATATATATCTCCGGTGAGCAAAGGCCGATGGATTACCAAATTCCACCAGAGTTAGAGAAAAACATATCTTGGTCAATGGAAGCCGACATGTCCAGATACACGGCTTTTGAAAGGAAGCAAGTCAAAGGAAGTTGAGAAAATAGTTGAAGGAAGTGTGTTCCAGACTTTATCAGTAGAGTACACGTAATATTGAGCATAACGGCTAAGTGTGGGGTCAGAGAGTTGGATAGAGAAAGGATCATACTGTGTAGAAAGACGAATCCACAAGCCCTTCTTAATGGAGGATGTATGCGACGAGAGAGTTCAGAAGAGTAGTTTCGGTTGTAATAGCGATAGTATAGAGAGAGTGATGCAACAATTCGACGGCAAAGAGACTGAGAGAATTAGTGAGAGCAGGAGAAGAATTAGGAGAGCTCTATGTAGAGGAACCACCCCAGATTTTTGACGCATACTCCATACAGGAGCGAACAACACCCCTATGTAGTTCAAGCAACTGGGGTGGATTGAAAAAATGCTGAAGGCACCTCAGAACACCCAACCTCTTAGAAGCTTGTTTAGAAAAAGGGAAAGTCATCTTTCCAAGAAAGATTACGAGAAAAAGAAACACCAAATATTTAAGTAGAGATGAAGGTTTGAGTTGAGTTTTCGAAGAAGATATCATAGTTGTGTGGAAGATTGTGTCGAGTAGAGAGATGCAGGAATTGAGTTTTTGAGGCATTGAAAACGACCATGTTTTCTCTGCCCCAATTTAAAATGCGAGATAGATCAGAGGTTATTGCTCCTTCGCCACCCTCCTTGCGTCTATTAACTGTTGTTGGGAGGGACACCTTTCAAAATGAAAAGAGTAATGAAGGGTGGAGTCATCAACATAGGAGTGGATAAGAGATGAAGTAATAGAGAGAAGGTCATTGTTGAGAAGCAGAAAGAGAGTTGGGGATAGAACAGACCCTTGAGGAACAACACTATTAATAAATTTATAGGATGAACGGTGACCGTCTACAACAGCTGTTTTAGAAAGAACAGAAAGGAAATCGGAGAGAAGGCCACAGAGAGAAGGATAGATTCCGAAAGAGGGAAGTTTGGAAATCAAAGCTTTGTGCCAGACTCTATCGAAAGCTTTCGATATGTCTAGCGCGACAGCAAAAGATTCACCGAAATGCCGAAGAGCAGAGGACCAAGAGTCAGAGAGAAGGGAAAGGAGATCACCAGTAGAGCATTTCTTACGAAAGTCATATTGGCTATCAGAGATAACATTTGAAGAATTGAATGTTTCCAAATCTTCCTGTTAAGGATAGATTCGAAAACTTTAGAAAGAACGGAGGATAAAGAAATTGGACGTAGTTAGAGGGTTGAGATGGGTCCCCCTTCTTCGGCACAGGTTTAATGACCGTACGTTTCCAGCAAGAATGGAAGGTTGATGTAGAAAGACAAAGACGAAATAGTTTACCAAGGCAAGATGCAAGTTCGTAAGCACAAAGTTTTGAGAACCACAGGAGGGATATTATCAGGACCGTACGCCTTCTTTGTGCTAAGCTCAGAGAGAGCAGAAATGACGTCTTTAGAAAAAAATCAAATTTTTGGCATAAATGAGTTTGAGGGGGTTGAAGGAGTACTAACAGCTTCGGAATCGTCTAAGGTTGAATTTGAGGCAAAAGTTTGAGAGAAGAGATCAGCTTTAGAGGAGGACAAAACGGCAGTTGAACTGTCAAAAGCAACTAAAGGAGTGAAAAAGGAAAAAGCAAAGTTAGATTTGACATTTTTTTTTTTGCAAAATGCCAGAAAGGGCGAGAGGAAGAGGAACCAGAAAGATTATTGGATTTGCGGCGAAGAAAACAGGTTCTGGTATCTCGAAGAATAGATTTTGCAATGATTGAATGAGTATATATATATATATATATATATATATATATATATATATATATATATATATATATATATATTATATAATATATATATATATATATATATATA
>SEYY01000017.1:79095-81595 GCA_009176605.1 Armadillidium nasatum | reverse complement strand
ACGTCATTTTTGCTCTTTCTGAGTTTAATACTAAGAAGCGTATGGTCCCGATGGTATTCCTTCTGGGTTCTCAAAACTTGTGCTACCTAGCTTGCCTGCCTTGGTAAACTATTTCGTCTTTGTTTTTCTACTTCAACCTTCCCTTCTTGTTGGAAACGTGCACTCATTCAGCCTGTGACAGAAAAGGGGACCCCTCTTAGCCCTCCAATTTCCGTCCCATTTCTTTGACCTCCGTTCTATCCAAAGTTTCTTTCAATTTCATCTTATTGAAATTCTTTCAATTCTTTCTGTCTCTTGGTACTCCGCTCTTCTGCATTTCAGTGAATCCTTTGCTGTCGCCCTAGACATTTCGAAAGCCTTCTACAGAATCTGGAAAAAACCTTTGGATTTCACTTTCTTTTTTCTTATTTCGGTACCTAGCATCCTATCTGTGTTCTTCTCTCCAATTTCCTTTCAGGCCGTTCTATAGCAGCTGATGTAGATGTCACTGTTCTTCCTTTAAATCTATTAATAGTGGTGTTCCTCAAGGTTCTGTCCTATTCCCAACACTTTTTCTGCTTTTCATTAATGAACTTCTCTCTGTTACCTAATTTCTTTTCCACTCTTATACTGATGACTTCACTTTTCATTACTCCTTCCAGTTTGAAAAACGTCCCTCCCAACAGCAGTTGATAAACTCGAGAAGGGTTGCTTTGGAGCAACTAACCTCAAAGTATTTCAAATTGGGGCAGAGAAAACATGGTTGTTTACAATGCCTCAAACACTCACTTACTCCATCTCTCCACTCGACAATCTTCCACAAAACTATAATGTCTTCTTTGGAAAACCCACAATTAAAAACCTTTATCTGTTCTTCATATTCTTGGCGTATCCTTTTCTCGTGATCTTTTTTGGGAAGATCACATTACTTCTCTTTCTAAACAAGGTTCTAAGAGGTTGGATGTTCTAAAGCGTCTTCAGAATTGCTTCACGCCACCCCAGTTGCTTGCTCTCTATAGGGGTGTTGTTCGTCCTTATATGGAGTATGCTTTACATTTTCTGAGGTGGCTTCACTTGTACAGATCTCTTTGAGAAGGTGGAGTCTAGGTGTTTTCGTTTCATCAACTCTCCTGCTCTTACTAACTCTCTCCAATCTCTTTCTTCCCGTCGAATTGTTGCGTCACTCTCTCTCTACTATCGCTATTACAACTGACACTGCTCTTCTGAACTCTCTCGTTGCATACCTTCTCCATTGAGGAGAGCTCGCGCGACACGCCTTTCTACACAGTCTCATCCTTACTCTGTTCAACTCTCAGACCCCAAATTTAACGGCTATACTCAATCTTACATATTCTCTACTGGTAAAGTTTTGAACACACTCCTTTATCTCTTTTTCCAACTTCCTTTGACTTGCATACTTTCCAAACGCCGTGTATCTGGACATGTCGGCCCCTTCGACCATGATTTGTTTTTTCCCAACTCAGGTGGAATTTGGTAGGCCTCCGGCCTTTGCCCACCGAGGATATATATATATATATATATATATATATATATATATATATATATATATATATATATATATATATATATATATATATATTATATATATATATATATATATATATATATATATATATATTATAATATATATATATATATTAATTTATATTATTTATTATTATATATTATTATTTTATAATTATTTATATATTTATTAAAATTATTATTATTATTTATTATTTATTATTATATTATAATTATTATTATTATTATTATTATTATTTTATTATTATTATTATTATATTATTATTATTATTATTATTATATATATATATATATATATTTATTATTATTATTATTATTGTTGTTGTTGTTTTGAAGTTAAGAATTATTTTAAAGATTGCGTCAATTCAATTTTCTTTCAAAAAGAGGGGAAGTTTATTTAAAAAGTAAATTCAAGGAAATTTAAAATGCAAATTAGAAAATGAGTGAGGGGAAAAAGGGTATACAAATCTTATTAAAATTGTTTTCGTCATTTATCTCCCCTCAAATTCCTTTTCACAGAGGCACTGTTTACTTTTACTGTTAGTATTCTGGCTTTCTTTTTTTTTATTTATTATAATTCATGTTTTCTTTTCTTTTTTTTCTTTTTTTTTTTTTAACTTGAGGATAAAAATAAATAAAAGGAAATAGAAAAAAAATAAAAAAATTTTTTCACTAATATTTATTTTCCATTTCCATTTAAAAAAAAAAAAAAAAAAAAAAAAAAAAATTCTCGAAGTTTTTCGATAAGGAAATGGAGGATAAATATAAAGGCGTCAGCTGTTTCGGAAATTTATTTTTCTCTAAATAAAGTTGAATAAATAATTTACATAAATAAGTTAGCGTAATAGATAAGAAGAGAATTGTGAAAGTAGATTTAAAGAATCTTATCAAATGCCGCAGAGTTTTTAAAGATAAAACTGTTACTAAAATACTCGTATATTATAAAGTATATAAATTAAATAATTAATATAAAATT
>SEYY01000017.1:61595-74095 GCA_009176605.1 Armadillidium nasatum | reverse complement strand
AAATAAAAGATATTGTCGATATAATGGTTTTTTTCAACACTTATCGAACAGTTCTTATATATATATATATATATATATATATATATATATATATATATATATATATATATATATATATATATATATATATATATATATATATATATATATATATATATATATATATATATATATATATATATATATATATATATTAGAATACATTTAAAATTTAATTAGTTAATTGGGAGATCGGAAGTTCCCTTTCAAGATTGTTTTGGGGGGACAAGAAACTAAAGGAGCATTTAAAGGGTTGAGGGAGGCATGCAATAAAATCAAATTGTTGTATAAATGAAGGAGAATGAGAGTATAAATGAGGTAAAAAGAAAGAATTGAACCGCTAAAACTATGTATATGTATATTGTGTGTAGTGTAGTGTAGTGTTAATACATGCAGATTTTACATCACTGAAAACTGTTAGAGCCAATTTTATAATGGAAAATATATTGAATTTTGCAGTGATTCAAAACATATTTGGTTTTACTCTCATTCTGCAAGAAAAAGAACGGCAGACAGAATTGTTTGGCTGAAGCGTCTGCATTTGACAGACTTTCAGCTATTTGTCATGTGTAAAAATGATTTTTCATACTTTGTTGAAGAATAGAGGAAGTTTTTTAAAGTTATGCTGACTATAAAAGCCATCCATCTTCCTAGAATAGTTTAGGAGGTTGTTGGCAACTTTCAGACTAATTTTTTAACTGATTTCTTTCCTATGGAAGTGAGACTATTATAATGAAATTTTGACAGCACATTTAAAATTCTATTATTGCTTCTGTTCTTCTACCTATTACCCTAATCATAATAATAAATATAACTTAAATTTTATTAGAAATAAATTTATTAGTGGGTATGTTTAATTTCATGACCCACATTTTTTGTAAGGTGTATTTGAGATGTAAGGTTCTTATTAATTTTAATTCTTTTTATTTCGTTTTAGAACTAGTCTAGGCATAAAAATTTAAAACCAGATTAAGTGTGAATATTTAGCCTGAAAAATATAATACTCTTCTTTTACCGAAATATTCAAAAATTGATAGTTCTACTTACCATTTTCTTCGGTGTGAACGTATGGCTGAGCGACGGAGGCTTCGACTCCAGGGTTGACGTGTTTCGTATTGTTCATTTTCAGTTTCAAAAGGTTTTCTTTTATCTCTCACAATTTATATTAATATATAAATTGTTTATATATTAATAACTTTATTTATTTATAAATCCTTTATTTCCCAATCATACTTCATCCCTAAATCTGAAAATTAATATATATATATATATATATATATATATATATATATATATATATATATATATATATATATATATATATATATATATATATATATATATATATATAATATAACATCGAATTTTAAAGTTTGCTATAGGGGAATCGAACTCGGTCCCTATAGCACAAAAGCATAGAGTTTTACCTCTACGCTACTAGCGGTTCGAATGATTGATCCAAAGAGGAGGCTTATGAATAATAATTCACAAGAACAACCTCCAATGACTTCTCCCGACCGTTCTTGAGCGTGAGGCAACAAGACATTGGCTCGGTACCCCTTTCCATTCGCAAACTAAACAGATAAGGTAATAATAAAAGTCTGCTAACACTTTTCCAGACTAAATATTCATTAAACATCGAAGTTTAAAGTTTACTTCTGTGCTATAGGGCCTGGGTTCGATTCCTCTATAGCAAACTTTAAACTTCGATGTTTAATGAAGATTTAGTCTGCGAGAATGTCAGCAGACTTTAATATTCTCTTATATATATATATATATATATATATATATATATATATATATATATATATATATATATATATATATATATATATATATATATATAGGCCAGACTCTAGATTAAACATGACTTTTTAAAAAAAAAATACTGAACCTACATAAAAAAGAATTACATTTTTAGAATCCTTGTCGAATTTCAGGTAGGAAAAATTGGGAAATAAAAAAAAAATCTTTATAATAATAAAGTTTACATAAGTAAAGTTTACTTATTTTTATCTGTGGAGATCATCGTACGCCTGGCAAGGTTCGTTTTTTTTCAATTTTCTCGAAATTGGAAAAAATGGAAAATACCCCCAAATCGTCTACAGAAAAAGTAGTCTACAGTATCATCATCACTCACGGGTCGGGGGGTACGGGGGCAGAGCCCCCCGTAGACATATGATCATCATAACACCAAATTTAAGTTTGTTACGTCATCAGTTGTTGTTTGTTACGTCATCAGTTGTCGTACAAAATCATTTTTATTAATTTTTTTTTATTTATTTTTTGCAAATATTTTACACTTTTCCTAACTAAAATTCGACAAGGATTCTAAAAATGTAATTTATTTTTCACTACGTTTCGTAGTTTTTTTTTAAAAAGTCATGTCTAATCTGGAGTCTGACCATATATATATATATATATATATATATATATATATATATATATATATATATATATATATATATATATATATATATATATATATATATATATATATATATATATATATATATATATATATATATATATATATATTAGTGTTTTGCGCAACCACTACTATATGCAACTAGCCAGTGTATAACTGTTATTTATTACTTTATTTCCCTTAAGTTTTTTATCAGGATTAAATATTTAAATTAAATTGCATCTTAATATAATAACACTCCAATGAACCTTTATTTAATGTAAAAAAAAAACTCATGCAATTTTGATTAGCTATTCAAAACCAAAAAAAGTTTGCAAAAATTCTGCAACGCAAGATTTAATGTATACGGACGAAAGGAGCGAGTACGCACAGTTCGGGCGAGAGCGCTTTTATATACACAATTTTGTTTGCAAGCAGAAGAATTTGAAACATTTTGAAAAGCAGAACATTTTGAAAGAAATTTTACGAAAAGCATACATATTTAAATTTTTTGTGCTTCAAAATTTAAAATATTTTTATTTTAATTATTTATAATATAAATAAATTTTTATTGCACAAAGGTTTTTCTATCTTTTCGGGCAGCATATATATATATATATATATATATATATATATATATATATATATATATATATATATATATATATATATATATATATATATATATATATATATATAGGACCGACCGGGGCTGAAATTTTGCCGGGGCCGGGGCCTGGGTCACCCAAATTTTGCCGGGGCTGGGTTGCCTAAAATTTGTAAAGAGGTCAAAAGAACTGAAATTTTAGGTTAAAAAAATTAGATATAAATTTAATTGGTTTATTTAATTGTTAGGAAGGAGTAGAATAGCCAACATTCACTTAAATTAATGATTATTTGCATTTTTTCCGAAAAATTTCAGATTTTGTATTGTAAAAGTTTAAAAAAAAGTACAAAATTTAAAAAACATTTTTTTTGATTCCTTAAAGTTATTATATATATATATATATATATATATATATATATATATATATATATATATATATATATATATATATATATATATATATATATATATATATATATATATATATATATATATATATATATAGGTAAAGTTTGAAAAAATGTAGGATATAAAATTATCAATATAACCTGTATTTATACATATCGTTATTTTATTGCTATGTATCAAACTTGTATCATTTAGCTACATTATTTCAAAATTATTTTTTTGTTTATACTTTCAGTCAATATGGCTAAAAGATCAGCTTCTGCAGTATTAGAGTACTTTACAATGTTTCAGGATAGGCTCGAAATAGCTAAATGTAACATCTTTATGGGGGCATCTAAAATCAAAACACAAAGATTAACATTTACTAGCAGAAAAGAAGCTGTCAAAAGAAAAAGAAAAGAAAAAGAAAATATTGAAAAAAAAAAAAAACAAAAAAAATCAAATATTTTGTTTTGAATTTTTTTTTTTTTAAATTATTTGACTGATTGAGCTGAAATTTTCAGGGTATATGCCTTTTTTCCCGAAGTTCTGATTAGATTTCGAGCATTTTTCTGAGCCTTTAGCGGTTTGAAAGTTATTTGGACCCAAAGTTGAAAGAAAATGAATAACTGGGTTAAACCACTGATCCACATGAACTGAAAATTTAACTGAATAATCTTAGCCCAATTTCTTGCATTGGTGAGAGCAGATTTTCGATATCATGTCTAGAAAAAAAGTAATAAGCACTTGAAAAACAGTTTGTAAAAATCGTACCATTCTGGAGGAAAAAATTATTTACCAAAAAAAAAAAAAAAAAACGCTACATACTAATTTTTTTATTTGTGGAAATTGTTTAGAGGAGGGACAGGGCAACAACTATTATTTAGAGCATTATTAAATGCTGTTTGTTTGAAGCGAGATATAGCCTCTCAAACTTTGAAATTTTTTGAAATTTGGTCAAAAATGGACCTTTTTGAAGGCTATATCTCGAAACAAACGAATCGCATCGAATAAAGTATAGATAGGAATTTGTAGGCCTGTCCCTTTTCTATATACACGCACCAAAAATAAGAAATGTTATAGTTGTATTTTATTTTTATTATATATTTATTTTTAAAAAAAAAAAAAAAAAAAAAAATTTAAAAAAAAAAAAATAGATAGTTGGTCAGTTTTGGGCTCTTAACATATTTTCTATAACTCTGGAAACAAAGGTCTGTTAAAAGTTTTTGTAGCCCATAGAATTTTGAATGTATAATCCAAATTTCAGGTTATTTCAAAAATTGGTTTAGCCCCGCCATTCATTTGAAAAAGTGTCAATTTTAAGAAAAAAAAATTTAAATTATAGACTCAGAAAAACGCCAGAAATGGACTTTTTTCACAGGAAAAATAAAAACAATTTACTCTGAAAATTTCAGAAGAATCGGCTGAAAATTTAAAAAAAAAATTTTAAATTGAACTGTCACCTTAAGTATAATTTGCCATTTTAACCCCGGCAGGCAAACCCCGGTTTTCCCTGATTTTTAGCCAGGGGCCGGGGCCCCGGTTGGTTCATATATATATATATATATATATATATATATATATATATATATATATATATATATATATATATATATATATATATATATATATATATATATATATATATATATATATATATATATATATATATATATATATATATATATATATATATATATATATATATATATATATATATATATATATATATATATATATATATATATATATATATATATATATATATATATATATATATATATATGTATATATATATATATATATATATATATATATATATATATATATATATATATATATATATATATATATATATATATATATATATATATATATATATATATATATATATATATATATATATATATATATATATATATATATATATATATATATATATATATATATATATATATATATATATATTATATATATATATATATATATATATATATATATTATATATATATATATATATATATATATATATATATATATATATATATATATATATATATATATATATATATATATATATATATATATATATATATATATATATATATATATATATATATATATATTACGCTGCCTTGGTAAGCTATTTCGTCTCTGTCTTTCTACTTCGACCTTCCCTTCTTGCTGGAAAGGTGAGTTTATTCAACCAGTGCCGAAGAAAGGGGACCTCTCTCAGTCCTCTAACTATC
The DNA here is from genome assembly GCA_009176605.1 of Armadillidium nasatum. Lineage (NCBI taxonomy): Eukaryota > Metazoa > Arthropoda > Malacostraca > Isopoda > Armadillidiidae > Armadillidium > Armadillidium nasatum. The sequence continues at coordinate 68,406 of SEYY01000017.1, read as the reverse complement.
GTCCTATTTTTTCTAAGGTTTTCTAATCTATTCTTTACAGGAAGATTTGGAAACACTTCAACTCTTCTAATCTTATCTCTGATCGCCAGCATGGCTCTACTGGTGATATTTCCCTCCTCTCTGACTCTTGGTCCTATGCTCTTTGTTGTTTCAGTAAATTTTTCGCAGTGGTGATAGACACATAGAAAGCATTCAGTATAGTCTGGCACAAAGTTTTAATTCACTAACTTCCCTCTTTCTGAATCTATCCTTCTCTTTGTGATCTCTCTGATTTCCATTCTGGTCGTTCTAAAGCAGCTCTTGTAGACGCCATAATTCCTTATTTAAATATATAAATAGTGGTGTTCCTCAGGAATCTTTCCTATCCCCAACTCTTTTTCTACTTTTCATTGATGACCTTCTCTCTATTACTTCATTACTTATTCACTCCTATGCTGATGACTCCACCCTTCATTACTTCTTTCAGTTTGAAAGACACCGCCTCTCCCAATTCAGCAGTTAACTGACGGAAGAAGGGTAATCTGGTAGCAACTGACCTCTGATCTTTCTCGTATTTCAAACTGATCGCTTTCAGTGCTTCAAAAATTCTCGTAATCTTTCTTGGAAGGATTGCATTACTTCTCTTTCTAAACAAACTTCTAAAAGATTGGGTATTCTGAGGCGAATTGATATTTTATTTTACACCTTCAAAGATGCTTGACCTTTACAGGGGTGTTGTTCGTCCCTGTTTGGAGTTCGCCTGACATATCAAGGGTGATTCCACAAGTATATCTCTTCTCGAAAAGGTGATGTACAAGACTTTTTTTTACAAACTCTTTTGCTCTTACTAGCTATCTCTAGTCTCTTCCTGCCTGTCGAATTGCATCGTCACTCTCTCTATACTATCACTGTTACAACTGTCACTGCACTTCTGAAATCTCACGTCGATACCTCCTTCATTGAGAAGGACTTGCGACACACCTTTATGCACAGTCTCATTCTTTCTCTGTACAACTCCCAGACCCCAGACTTAACCTCTCTGTTCAATCTTACGTGTACTCAACTGGTAACAGCGGAAACACACTCCCTTTATATGTTTTCCTAACTACCTTTGATATGTACCGGGACATGTCGGCTTTTAACGTGCAGATTTTGGGTATTTACCCAACCCGGATGGAAATTGGTAGGTCTCTGGCCTTTCCCCACAAGAGGATATATATATATATATATATATATATATATATATATATATATATATATATATATATATATATATATATATATATATATATATATATATATATAGCCTTGGAGCAACTAACCTCTGATCTTTCACTTATTTCAAATTGGGGCAGAGAAAATATGGTGGTTTTCAATGCCTCAAAAGCTCAGTTCCTCCATTTCTCCACTCGACACAATCTTCCACACAACTATGATGTCTTCTTCGAAAACACACAACTCAAACCTTCATCTGTTCTTAATATTCTTGTCGTATCCTTTTCTTGTGATCTTTCTTGGATAAATCAGATTACTTTACTTTCTAAACAAGCTTCTATAGGTTGGATGTTCTGAGGCGTCTTCAGAATTACTTCACGCCATCCCAGTTGCTTGCTTTCTATAGGGGTGTTGTTCGCCTCTGTATGGAGTATGCTTCACACATCTGGGGTGGTTCCACTCATACAGCTCTCCTTGAGAAAGTGGAGTCTAAAGCTTTTCGTTTCATCAACTCTCCTGCTCTTACTAACTCTCTCCAATCTCTTTCTGCCCTTCGAATTGTTGCTTCACTCTCTCTTTACTATCGCTTTTACAACGGACATTGCTCTTCTGAACTCTCCCGTCGCATACCTCCTCAACTGAGAAGAACTCGTGATACACGCCTTTCTACACAGTCTCATCCTTTCTCTGTCCAACTCTTCGACCCCAGACTTAACCGCTATTCACAATATTACATATACTCTACTGGTAAAGTCTGGAACGCACTCCCTTTATCTGTTTTCACAACTTCCTTTGACTTGGATATTTTCAAACTTTGTGTTATCTGGACATGTCGGCCTCCATCGATCAGGATAAGTTTTTTCCAACTCCGCTGGAATTTGGTAGGACTCCGTCCTTTGCCCACCGAAGAATATATATATATATATATATATATATATATATATATATATATATATATATATATATATATATATATATATATATATATATATATATATATATATATATATATATATATATATATATATAATATTATTTTTTATGGTCTAATCGGCTTATAACTGAAAATATTGCCAGAATAAAATTATTTTCTGTAGACAATGAAAAAATATAAATAAATAAAAATATTTTTTAAAATTTTAAGAATAATAAAAGTGTCAGAAATAAAAATTTCTGTTAAAAAAAAGTGTACTTAAAGGTTTACCACATATTACCACAAGAAGTACAAAGGTAAACTTATCTGTACAGTGTGTGTACTGAAAAAGTAGAAGATATAATTACATATTTAAAAGCTCATAAGAGCCAGCAGATATTTCATGGCAAATGCAAATAATTCTTTCCGACAGAAGCAAGTAATACATTATTAATATTATTGCTTATAAATAAGAATATATTGCATTAAAAGTAAAAGTTTTTCTCTATAATCAAGGTCCCACGACTTTCAGATTTTTAAACTTCTTCACCTTAAATATTAAATAATATTTAATATTATTTAATGTAATTTATAGAAGAGTTTTTAATAGAAAATTACAAATGTTTCTTTTAAACTCTTTTAATAAAATAGTTTCATTTATTAAATTAATATTTGAAATTTTGTAGGAAAAATGATTAAATATCTTTCATATTAACAATATGATATTGAAAATTAATATAAATGAAATTAATATTTTATTTTATTTATTTATTTATTTATTTACTGAAAATGAACATTTGGAAAATTACAGTTAAACTAAATTGTTGTAAATCCTAATCTATTTCTTTGAAGTTCAACTACAACAAATGGAGTAAATATATTCAAGTCTTTAACAAAAGAACTAACGATCTGTTAATTAAAACTGCGCTACATCAACTATTTAAATCTTTATTTCTGTAAAATAATTTTTGTTTTTTATTTTTGTATTATTTGAGAGATGCCTCTATACACGGTACTATGCTCTATACTTCAAAATTCTCCTAACGAATCATTGGTACAAGTGGCAAAAATACACGGTAAAATTTTCAATAGGAAAAAGACATGTTAAGATTAAGAAAGTCACTTCACCAATTTATTTTTTAATAAAAAAATAACTGAAAAAAGTTGTGAAGATTTTGCCACAATCTTTGCAGTGTATGGATACATATAGCCCAAAGGCCGTGTATCTAATGTCATTATTTTAAAATTTTCCTGCGAACGAATATACGAAAAATGAATTTAATAAAAAAAACATAAAAGTTAGTTAGATATTTTCTTGAAAATATGTGAATAAGAAACATTTCAGTGAAATAAATGACCGAATTTAAATAATTATTTAAGATTTTATAAGATTTACTAAACATCTTTTTGAGTTTCCATTCCTTTTATTCCTTTACATGTTTAAATATTGAAATCTTTTATCTAGATTTAAAAGAGAATAAGAAATAGATATTAATTAAGATATATTCCGTTTCAGACTTCATCATTTGCCCTTAATTGTTTTAATTAAACCAGCTTTTTAAATATTATATTTAGAATTATATATATATATATATATATATATATATATATATATATATATATATATATATATATATATATATATATATATATATATATATATATATATATATATATATATATCAAATCAAATCAAAATCGGCCCCCAGTAAGGGTTATTAGCCCTGTCAGTTCGTTCATTCGAGGATGAAACAAGGGTTTCACGAACCGACGGAAAACATCCACTGGCAGACCAGGCCTATCACGGATGCCGATTTTGATTCCACCTGCAGCAAGCATTCCGCTAGTATACTTATTACGCACAAGTGGGCGGTGCTAAGCGAGTGAGAGGACTGCTTGCTAGGTGAGTGCTCTATTGACTGAGCTACGGAGCCGCTATATATATATATATATATATATATATATATATATATATATATATATATATATATATATATATATATATATATATATATATATATATATATATATATATATATATATATGATTAATATTTTTTTTCATTTTTAATGCAAGTTCTCTTTGAAATTTTCTGTCTCTTACATAAAGGATAGATTTATGTGTGTTTACCTAAAATTTACCTTCTTTCTTTTCTTTTCATGAAAAAAAAAATATTAATTAATTGATCAACCGTCACATTTTGAAATTTACCTGAGAGAACAAATTTTGCTTAATCTAATTAAAAAAATACGCTATTTCTAAAAATCCTGCGGAAATTTCAGAAAAAGAGAAGGGTAAAATTGGATTCGAGAAGGAGAGAAAAAGAGATTACGTAACAAAGGAAGAGATTAGAAAAGAGAAAGGGAGAGAGATTATTTGGAGTAGAGGGGATAGATTAAAAAGCTTCAAGTAAAAGGGGAACTATGACCGAATGGGTATTTCCCCCATCCCTTCTCTCTTTGAGACTTAAGGGTGAAGGTCGCTGATTGTTTTAGTGTAAAAGTAATTGATGGTAGAAAGAGAACGAGGAAGCGGAAATTTCTAATAAAAAAAAAACTGAAAATTGACCTTGAAGATTTAGAGAGATTTAAAATAAAAAAGAATAATTGATAAAATGAATATTAATTGTATGTTTTAGGTCGCTGATACGACGACATTAGACAGATTAACAGGGTTGAAATCACTATTAAGTTTAAATGGTGGTTAGACGGGACAAATATAAGGAAAAAAGTAAAAATTTTCTTCGTAATTAATTCGTTTCGATAAATGAATAATCGATCCACAATTTTTTTTTACAATTTGCGAAAACTTTTCAAGATCAACGATTGCATATTTGCAATTCTAAAACAAATTGCTAATATTTTATTCCATTTTTAAACAAATTAAACTCTAGCAATAGAAGTGAGCTTCTATTTTGCAATCAATTTTCAGGCCTTTGAAAGCAATACCGATGTTTTTTGAGCCATTAAATTGATTTGTTCGGAACAAGAGTCACCACAAACGCAGAAGTAAATCTCATCAATTAAATTTACACAAGCTAGCCCAGTTTAGGTGTTTCATATAATCTCTCTCTCTCTCTCTCTCTCTCTCTCTCTCTCTCATATATATATATATATATATATATATATATATATATATATATATATATATATATATATATATATATATATATATATATATATATATATATATATATATATATATATATATATATATATATATATATACAAGTTCATGTCTGAAGTGGATTTTGATACTATGTTCATTCCAAGCACAAGCATTCCATTTTTCAATTTGACGGGAATTATTATTATTATTATTATTATTATTATTATTATTATTATTATTATTATTATTATTATTATTATTATTATTATTATTATTATTTTTAAGAACTCGTTCGTAATTTTTATTTATTTTTATTTCCTGACTCTGCTCTCTTTTTTTTTTTTCTTTAAACATCACCACCGCTCACGGGCAGAGCCCTATTCAAGGAGCGGGTGTCTTCTACAATGCAACCTATATAAACTCGATCTATTTCTAATGTCTATTAATTTTTCTGAAATCATCATGCAGGGTTCAATTTCCAACTTCACTTCTAATGATCCAGATACTAAACAAAGAAAAAAAAATTCATGCATAACATTCTTAGAATAATAGTATTTACAGCATTTTTGATTGTCCCGGACATAAACACACATTTTCCTAGATTCCACTCCTTTTATACTGTTAAAATCTTCCTTTTCTTGGTTCCTCTGACAATCTTATGATATCTGCACCCTCTGTATTCTCTTCATAACCTCTTCATGAAGATCTACTTCGTCCTTTCTAGTTTTAACTTCTCCTGATGGCTGTACTCTTATCTTCATTATTTTAAGCAGCGCTCCTAGCTCAAAGCTTTTTCACTTCTCTTCATTTTAGACGACTACAATCATACTCCTACTTTTCTTCTCTCTCCTTATTTATGTTTAATATTGTGTTTTTATAAATATGTGATTTCTCTGTCTGAGCTTAATACCAAGGAGTTTTATGATTCTGATATTATTTCCCTGTGATTCTCAAACTTGCGCATAGGAGTTTGCATCCCTGTTTGGTAAACTTTTTTTTATCCTGTCTCTAATTTTTCAAAGGTTTTTGAAACCACTTTAAGCCAAAAATATTGAATCCATTTTAATAATTACTTCAGAATATCAGCAAAGATTCAGAAAGGAGCGAGGGACTTCTTGCCTTCTTTCCCTCTCTTTTTCTTTTAATTATCTGCCTTTAGGTATGTCTGTGAACCTTTTTCTGTTGAGATGTCAATATCGAAAGTTTTCTTATAGTCTGTCACAAATATTAGATTTCAAAACTTTCTTCCTTTAATATCAATTCATCTCTTTGTGAATTTATTTCTAATTATTTTTCCAGTCTCTTTACGGTAATTGTTACAGGGGGTCACCACTTATCGTTTAAAAATTTTAAGTGTTTCTTGGAAGTTTCGTTTCTCTTCTCTACATTCCTTCAATTGTTCTTTAATAACATTATATATTATATATATATATATATATCTTGCATCATTTCTCATTTAATAAAGCTCTTATCTTTTAAAGGAGTTTTTATGGAGTCATTCGGGATCAAACCTCAATCCTTAGAATGAACCATATTTTCTGTCCTTTGGTATCTTCTACCGGTATCCTAATACCGTTCTTAATATACTTATACTTT
>SEYY01000017.1:44095-56595 GCA_009176605.1 Armadillidium nasatum | reverse complement strand
GCTATGACTTGCTATTCTCCTGTAGATGCTGAAATTTGAGGGATTCCTAATAACTGTCCTTTGAAATAAAAATTTACAAGTATTGCCAGTATACCTACTTTTTCTACACCACATGATCCTGGAAGAAGTTTGCTATCCCAATGTAACACCAAAGCATTACAATCTGCTACATTAAATTTGCTTTTAATTTCTGCCTGTCTCTTTTACCTAAATTCCTTCCTTCGACTTTGAAATGAGGTACGATTAATAATTAAGGTTTTGGTATTATATTCGAAAGCTTCTGCTGCCGCCATTAAAAGGTAAACTGGGTTACGATCACTAATTTTACATGTGTCTAATGTTTCAGATAGCTTTTACATGTGTCTAATGTTTCAGATAGCTTGAAGTTCTTTCTGTCATTGAATCACTTGTGCATGGTTGAATATCTTTATGTGGGTCATAATCATGTTCATTTTCTTTTTCATCTCCACTATCATTGTTTGACCATGGTAACTCAACCGTGACATTTCGCTCCAATTCTTCATAAGATCTCTTGAGTTTCCGTTCTTCTTGGTCTTTTCGTTTCTGTTTATATTCTTTCACTTACTTTATGTTTCAAATCAATGGCAGCCGTCCTTTCATACGTTGCATTAATTAAAAATGTACTATCTTCTTTATTCTTAACGATGTTTAGCACATTTTTATGGGCAACATCGAATAGAACATCAAATTTATCAGTAAATTTGTTTCGTTTATTGGTTTCAACATCTTATACTCTATTTATCCTCTTCTGTAAATCTGTCGATTCATTATACAGTGATACAATTTTTTCATTGCAGTGATCAATTCGTTATGTTGGAATGCGTGCATTTTCCCCAAAAAATGAGCCCTTCTTTTACGACAAGAGCTACATTTTCTTTGTAGCGCGGCTTAAAATTATTTAATTGAACTAAAATTTTTCACGGAATACTTTTTCAGGGTTAAGAAAACCTTTGGGGGTTGGGAGATGGGAAATATTAAACTTTAAAATTTTCAATAATATTAACCGCCACCCTAATATATATATATATATATATATATATATATATATATATATATATATATATATATATATATATATATATATATATATATATATATATATATATATATATATATATATATATATATATATATATATATATAATCAGCTTTATTTGTTCATTTTAATATGCCCTTTTTTTTAGTTGATTCACGTGGGATTTCAGTTTTAATCGAAGAAAGAAATTCTTAAGAGAATGGGAGAATGGAAATTTGAATTTTCTCTACCGAGTCCGATTTCTATAAATATATAATCAATACTTGCATTATAACTGTCTCTTTTTGCCATTTGACTCCTATAACTGTTCTAATTTCATTTCGAATCTTAGGCAAAATCTTTTTTGTGAAAATTTTAGATTTTAAAAAAGCCAATTGTAGTGTTTCTCTTGCTCATTTATAGTTATTTCTTCTGACTGTTCGATCTCGCCTGTCTTTATTTCAGTTTCTTCATTCTGACAGAAATATTATTTAACAGTATTGATTTCTAACGTATTCTTTCCTTTTTTGTTTTTACGTGTTATTCCAAACATATATGTCAACATATTTCTATTTGATGTTTTCATTTTTATGCTGTTATGGTATTTAGGGTTCTTCTCACAGCTCTATGTCATTGCTGATAACATTCACTATTCTAATACTTTTTCGAATAACTGTGCCTGATTTCATAAACAGATCGACAAATATTTTCTCACACAAAATAGGAAATTCCTTCAAGATTTCTTTCGACCCAGTCTCCAGAATTGTCTTCAACACGTGCAGACCTTGTGATGATGCCGAAGATATCATCCTCTTCATCCTAATTGTTAATGGTGTCACTCTTTTCATCTATGGTTATCTCAGGTTTGTCTCTTCGGTGTTCTTCGTGACTCTACTGACTCTGCTCAGAAAAAGGCGAAAATAGTTCTTTATAGCTAACTTTCAGGTGCCATTTGCTAAGCTTCTACTGCCTCGATCAGTTGTTATAGCTTGTGTTTACACATTTCCAGTCAGCCGATAGTTTGCGAAGTTGATAGCTGCAGAAAAGGTCTCCATGCAAAAACAAACATGTAGAAGTTTGGGTATAAAGGACTTAAAATTTGGTAAGGCTAATTACCGCGCTGTGGCTTTTAGAACTCGCTGAAGTTAAAATTGGAAACAGTTAGCTGCATAATATAATTAGTTGTTAGTGTGTTAACAGAACAATATCCACAACAGTGTATATATATATATATATATATATATATATATATATATATATATATATATATATATATATATATATATATATATATATATTCCTCTGGTGGGCTACTGCCTAAGGCCTATCAAATTCCACTAGTGTGAGGGAAGACAGTATCATATTCAGCTAATGGCTGACATGTCCCGATACACGGCATTTGAAAGTCTGTAAGTCAAAGGAAGCTGGAAAAATTGATAAAGGCAGTATGTTTCATACTTCATCAGTAGAGTACATGTAAGACTGAGCATAGCGGTTAAGTTTGAGGTCAGAGAGTTGAACAGAAAAAGAAAGGAGTGTACCACGAGCCCTACTTAATGGTAGAGGAATGCGACGGGAGTGTTCATAACATCCTTGTGTTGTAAGAGCGATAGTATAGAGTAACGCAACAATTCGACAGTCTGAAAGAGACTGAAGAGAGTTAGTGATTGCGAAAGAGTTTATATGACAAAAAGCTCTAGACTCTGACTTTCGAAATAAACAACGAATTATATAATTTTTAACAACGATTTATATTAAATAAGCATACGATGTGTGCATTACATCGGAGGGGGCTACTTCTAATACCTTTTCTATTTCCACGTTGCATACCATTTTGACCACGTATGTGTGTGTGTGTGTATGTGTCTGTGTGTGTGTGGGTGTGGGTGTGGGTGTGTGTATGTGTGTGTGTGACTCCATATCTGTAATATGCTATGATCTACTTGTAATTACATTTCATATACCCTGTTGTGTCTTATTTATCAACGTCTGTTGTGTATAGGAAGCCTAACAACAATGTTCTGTGTAGCAACCCTACAGTGCTTGTAGCTCCTGTAAGAGGCTATTTTCGGTGTATATTTATTTTATATAAATTGCTTGTAAGAATTATAAGGACCTACCCACACATTTTGTACGCATATTAAAGGGACACACACACACACACACACACACACATATATATATATATATATATATATATATATATATATATATATATATATATATATATATATATATATATATATATATATATATATATATATATATATATATATATATATATATATATATATATATATATATATATATATAGAGCCAGGAAAAATTCTTCTGGTTTTTGGGGTTGCAAAGAAGACTCTTTCTTCTATTTATAATTTAATATTCAAACTCCATTCCGTAAACCTAAAATTAAAATCACAATTAATTAAATGAAAAAAAAATGGTAAATGCAAAATTAACATTAATGAAACAACTAATTAAAAAATATAAATGGAAAACATTATCGTATAAAAAAAAAAAACTCATACCAGTGTTAAACTAATTATAATAAATGAGATTGACAATAGTAACATTTAACAAATTCACATCCAAAAAAATATTACTAAAATAAAATTGATCAAAATTAGTTACTGAAATGTTTTTCTTAAAATTAAAATAATAGTTATAATTTTTCAAGTTAATATCATAAAATGATAAAATAATAAAAATAAAAATCATAAAAAGAGAGAGAGACAGAGAGAGAGAGAGAGAGAGAGAGAGAGAGAGAGAGAGAGAGAGAGAGAGAGAGAGAGAGAGAGAGAGAGAGAGAGAGAGAGCTATTCGTATTTGTTTTATTAAATATGTAATAAAGTGATAAAATAAAAGCTTAATAAAATTTTGAGATTAATATGAACGAAAAATTGGGTGCTTAGTTCTTTTATGTTGATGAAAAAATATTTAGATCGGAAAGATTGGTATTTGATTGTAATTTTATTTTAAATTTAAAAATACGTCTTTTTTTACAATTTTTGCGCTTCACCGCAAGTAATTTTTGCAAAAGAAAATTTAAAATTAATTTATTTCACTCAAATTCTCGATTTAATGTTAAAGATGTGGATCGTTGAAAATGAATTGTGAATATAATTTCTGTTGGTTTCATAAGAATATTTTAAATGAAACTGATGCAGTGAGATGTTTTCAGAAATACAAAATTGCTATTGATAATAAATTATTTTTTGATTAGGTTAGGTTACGTTAGGTTAGGTTACGTTAGGTTAGGTTAGGTTGTTAGCTCACGATTTAAATAAAACTATTTTCTCTAGGTTTGTGCCAATTCAGTGTCAACTCTGAGCCAATTGGAGGACATGATTTCACTTTTCAAATAGATGAGACGTTATTTTCAAAGCGTAAAAATCATAAAGGACGCTATCTATATATATATATATATATATATATATATATATATATATATATATATATATATATATATATATATATATATATATATATATATATATATATATATATATATATATATATATATATATATATATATATATATATATATATATATTATATATATATATATATATATATATATATATATATATATATCTTTTATTAAATAAATAAAAAAAGAAGCTCAAAAAAGTTTTATATGCATTTCTTTCTATCATTAAAAATTATTATTTTCATTTTTAACTTCTAAGTAAAGACAGGCGGAGAAACCTTTCCGATCTAAATATTTTTTCATCAACATGAAAGAACGAAGGTCCAAAAATTGTAATAAAAAAAAAAAAAAAAAAAAAAAAAAAAAAAAAAAAAAAAAAAAAATTAAAATAAAAAAAATAATAAAAATAATAATTTTATTAATAAAAAAAATGATTAAAATTTGGTGAAGTCGCGAAAATGAAAATTGATTAAAAAAAATAATTTAAAATGTTTTACTTTTTACATAAAAAGAAAACTAAAATTTACCTCTGCTGCTAGGTGATCGAAAACAAGTGATGTGTTTTTCGAGAAGGAGTAGATGTAAAATATATCCCCAAAATTAAGGGAGGGGGAGGGGAGAATCTTTATGATATCATATCAGGGTTTTGTTACAAAATTTGATAAAATAAAAGTTGATTAGATTTATGTTATTTAAAATTCGGATTTTAAGGTAATACTATTAACGAAGTTAATATATATATATATATATATATATATATATATATATATATATATATATATATTATATATATATATATATATATATATATATATATATATATATATATATATATATATATATATATATATATATATATATATATATATATATATATATATATATATATATATATATATATATATATATATATATATATATATATATATATATATATATATATATATATATTATATATATATATATATATATATATATATATATATATATATATATATATATATATATATATATATATATATATATATATATATATAATAATATAAAATATATAATAATATAAAAAAAAAAAAACTTAATCATTATTTATTTATTTATTTATTTATTTATTTTATTATTATTTTTCATTTATTTTTTTGTAGGAGGGAATATAAAAAATTTCTGCACTTTGCTCCCTCTTAATAGGATTTTGACCTAATGAAAAGCCAGTGACCCCCTTTGAAGGATCTCTAAGGATAAATTTTATTGGGCATTATAATTTTGGGTCATAATTTCTACGGTCATAAATTTTGGAGGTCAAAAGGTCATGTTACGGGGTTTTAATTTCTATTTTATAATTTTTTTTTTTTTTTTCAATTTCTTTTATAGAGTTATAATTAAATATTTTAATTTTCTGGTGTTTCATATTATTCTTTCTACCTTTTAATTATTATTATTATTATTATTACTATTATTATTATTATTATTATTATTATTATTATTATTATTATTATTATTATTAATATTATCATTAATATTATTTTTATTATCATTATTATAATTATTATTATCATTATTAGTATTTTACTATTATTATCAGTTATAATAATAATATTATAACTTCATTTATTTACATTATTAATATAAAAAGAGTAATAATAATGTAATTATTATGCATTAATATCTATTATTGTTATTACTTTTATTATTATTATTACTTTGAAGGTAAAAGTCAAAGAGACTTGAGGAGTTTAAGGACATTTTCCTTTGTATTTTGCCCTTCGACGACGTAATTGAGGGAAAGAAAAGCTTATAATAATAGCATTAAGTCTTCTTGTTTTGAAATTGCAGTGAGGGGTTGTAAGGGATATACAGTTTAGTAATATATATATATATATATATATATAATATATATATATATATATATATATATATATATATATATATATTATATATATATATATATATATATATATATATATATATATATATATATATATATATATATATATATATATATATATATATATATATATATATATATATATATATATATATATATATATATATATATATATATATATATATATATATATTATATATTATATATATATATATAATATATATATATATATATATATATATATATATATATATATATATATATATATATATATATATATATATATATATATATATATATATATATATATATATATATATATATATATATATATATATATATATATATATATATATATATATATATATATATATATATATATATATATATATATATATATATATATATATATATATATATATTATATATATATATATATATATATATATATATATTATATATAATATTATATATATATATATATATATATATATATATATATATATATATATATATATATGGTCATTATTCTGCATTTTTTTACTTAGGAACGTTTGTCCTTCTTATATACTTCGAATATCTACCGTCTTGGACGTATTTTTCCCATTTTATTCGTACAGTTGTTCTAATTTCTTCAATTAAGCTATTACATGAAGTTGTTTGTGTATATTTCTAAGTTCATTTAGCTTAATTTAATATCTACTTTGCCTATGTAATGTTATTTCTTTTAGATAGATGATCAGCCTGTGTCCAATTGTTTGATTGTAACTTCTGCAGTTATTAAGTTTGTTTATGTTATTAATTCTGTACTATGTTATTTAATGCATTTGAGTATATATCTCTTCATATTTCTTTGTGCTGTTCTTTATTTTTATTTCCTCTTGCTTTAAGTACACTGCAAAAACAAACCATTCTAAATCCTATCTATACAGAGCGACAAAAAAAAGCGCTTTTTGCCGCTCTATATAGAAAGGAATTAGACCCGTGTTTTCCTTCTATATAATAAATATAGAATCACCAAATGCCTTTCTATTTTATTTGAGAAAAAGTAAAAATTTAGTTACACATATGGCAAAGCTGAACCATGTGTACCAAATACACGTGACTATCCTTTCATTGCTTCGTATTGCTAAGAAATTAATACACTAATCTCTGACGTGATATATCATCTGAAGAGTATTCGAACCGTTGTCATTTTAGTTGATATTTTGAGAAATTCAAAGTCCTGAACCATGTCCATAGCGCTACGGAGAAAAACGAGATTTTATTTTAAAAATTTTTCTTTTGTTTACGTGTAAATTGATTTTTCAATTGCTTAAATTTATCTAATTATATATATATATATATATATATATATATATATATATATATATATATATATATATATATATATATATATATATATATATATATATATATATATATATATATACAGGGTAACTCAAAATTATGGTAAAAATTTTTGGTAACTGATAAGACATGCAAAAATAAAGGTAAAAGTTCATGTAAAGGTATGACGTAATGTGCTAAGTTTTACGTTTGGCTGTCTGTATGTGTTGAATGATGATGATATATATCTATCGATTAATCGATATCGATTTATAGTGTCGACGATTTGGACGAGTTATAAAAAAAAGTTTCCGACGTTTTGGACAAGTGAAAAATTTTTGTTAATGATGTGTCGGCCCTTTGACATGTCGACTATTTTCCCTGTCGACCGTTTGGGGTAATCCCGGAAATTAGTAGGTCTCTGACCTTTGCCCATGCACCAGAAGATATATATATATATATATATATATATATATATATATATATATATATATATATATATATATATATATATATAATATATATATATATATATATATATATATATATATATATATATATATATATATATATATATATATATATATATATATATATATATATATATATATATATATATATATATATATATATATATATATATATATATATATATATATATATATATATATATATATATGTATATAAAGTGCATTGAGAAAGCAGGCTCTATTGCAATAATTTATTATGTAATGTACCAGATCGGGCAAGAATGGTAAACTATTGCAATCTTTCCTGTATGCATTCATGAAAATTCTCCAGAACAAAACGTATTTATATCTATAGGAGCGAAATTCATCAGAGAGCAGAGGTTGCTTTGAATCTTCAGTCTGGATTAATTTGTCTCTGGACAATGAACCTGGACATCTTCAACTTCAGAACTCTATTTATACAGAGGAAAGTAGTTGGTCTTACAAATGGGCTAGAGAGGATTAATTAGACCATTCTGAGATTTTGAGAAGTATGGAAGGAAATAAATACAATTAAACTATAGAATGTGCAAAAGCTAAGCTACATAGGAAATAATGATTTAATTAACAGAAGAGTAAGCCTTCTTTTCTTGACTAATTAGGATAACAAGTATTGAAAATAGAGAGAAAATCATATTGCATAATTAAAAGAGTATTTAAATTCATTAGTAAACATAATTCATATTATACACATCAATATCGAATCACACAGAAGAGAAAATAGAACACGTATAAAATTCTTACCGAAGCATACATAAATGCAGATAAATCATCAATACAAGATACACATGGGAGACATTAATATAAAAGTTAGACTTTGTGAATGGAATAAAAGCGGTGAAAAATTTTTTTTATAATAAGTTAATTTTAAAAGGAAAAATAAGAATAGATGATGGATTTGGAATGGTCCTAAAGATGCAAAAAATGAAATCATTTATATTTTGTTTAACCATAAATTCGTTTCCCATGATATATCATAATATGATATAATAAAGTAATGATTGAATGATGAGACGTAAATCTTAATTAGACCTAACCTGGAAAGAGGAACTAACTGTGACGTTAAGCATCATCCATCCTTTAACAGTTTCTACATAATATGCAAAGGAACTTTGATAAGACTTAGAAAATTGACTTAGAAATGCACAAGACTAAATAAATAGCAAAATTCAGAGTGAAACAACCAAATAACAAATTTTATGAACTGCGTTCAATGATATGTAACATGAATAACACAGAGAAAAGTAATAGATATTTGAAGGTAGAAGAACAATGATATATATTAAAAGAAACATTGCTACATATATGAAACTTAATGAGACAGAACAGAAAATACAGAACTGAATAAAGTAATAACTAGAAGACCTTGAGAAAATTGAAAATCATTTATTTAACAAGCAAATCATCAAACACTGAAATGAAAATAAAAAATTACTGAAAAAAAAGCAAAACGACAACTGTCACTGGGACCTCAATAGCTAACACAGCAATATATATATATATATATATATATATATATATATATATATATATATATATATATATATATATATATATATATATATATATATATATATATATATATATATATATTATATAGATAGATGATATAATTTCTAACACGCAACAAATAAAAACTGGCGTTCCACAAGGTTCCATACTTGCACCACTTCTGTTTTCAATATACACAAACGACTTAATAAACTCACACAACTCTTTCTCAGTATCGTTCGCAGATGATATATCTATATTGATCAATGACAAGAACCCCGAAACACTATCCAAAAAAGTTGAAACCTCTTTAGCAAACATCATGAGATGGGTCGACGCAAATAAACTATCATTAAACATACAAAAAACCTCCTACATTATTGTAAGCAATAAAAACGTTTGGAGAATAATTTTAAAATCAAACTAAATGATATTGAGCTAACCCAGTCAAATACCGCTAAAATCCTGGGAGTCATAATAGATGACAAGCTGACATTTAAAGAACACAAAAACACATTAGTAAATAAACTCGCAAAATATATGTACATCCTTGTTAAATTAGCTAAATCCATTCCACTGAATGTTCTACGAAAAATATATTTTGCACACATTCACCCCCACTTACTGTACTGCCTACCTGTATATGGAACAACAACCAAATCTAACACACATCAAATCTTAACAATGCTAAAACGAATCATAAGACTACTCAGTGGCAGCAGAGATTTTTATTGTCATACACCACCTTTATTCAAAAAACTCAACATTATTATTTTTATTATTATTATTATTATTATTATTATTTTTATTATTATTACTGTTGTTGTTATTAATATTTTTCTCATTATTCATCATGGTTGCTGCCATTGTTCTATTTTTAAAAATACAATTGTATGTTATAGATTACATTTATTATTATTAGTTGTTATCATTATTATTACTATTGTTATTGTTATTATTGTAATCATTGTTATTAGTATAATTATTATTATTAATATCACCCCCGTTAGTATATTATTCTTATCGATACTATTATTTTTATTACTATTATTATCTTTAAAGTATATCATCATTGCTATTATTATTACCAGTATTCTCAATGTAAACATCATAAGTAACGTTCTTTGTTACTGTTACTTGCATGATTAACATTTATTTTTGTTACTCTAGAAGTAACCTATCATAACCTGTAATTATTAAATAAAGTATAATTATATATATATTAATATGTATTAAACTTTGGGGCTCAAAGGAAACCGCAGTGTTTTCCCCCAGCAGCCCCTTTTCCGTGAAGTGGACAGTCACGATATTATTATTAAGATTATTATTGAATTTAGTAGAATAGGACCTACTATTAAACTTTCAACCTGTAAATGTACCATTTTCTGAATAAAGCTTTATGAATGAATGAATGAATATATATAATATATTATAATATATATATATATAATAATAATAATAATAATATATAATATATATATATATATATATATATATATATATATATATATATATATATGTTTCAGAAGTGGAGAGTGCGAGAGATAGGGGAGACCGAGACCGAGAGGAAGTTGGATGAGTAATGTCAAGGAGCTGTTAAGATATAGAGAGATGAATTGGGAAGAGGGTGTGCGGTTAATAGAGGATAGGAATGAATGGAAAGGACTGGTGAATGGGTGAGTGTTTGAATAGATGTGACCTGCGATAAACACCACCTCACGATTGTGGGAAAGGTTGTAGGTAAAATATTTATATGTATGTATATATATATATATATATATATATATATATATATATATATATATATATATATATATATATATATATATATATATATATATATATATATATATATATATATATATATATATATATATATATATATATATATATATATATATATATATATATATATATATATATATATATATATATATATATATAATATATATATATATATATATATATATATATATATATATATATATATATATATATATATATATATATATATATATATATATATATATATATATATATATATATATATATATATAATATATATATATATATATATATATATATATATATATATATATATATATACCATATAACGTCAAAGTAATATTTAGAGTGTTTTAATAAAGGTTACGAATTTTAAAGTTTAAAAAATATTGACTTTGTTGTCAAGCCTGAATAAGATGAAGTCAGATACCGAAGAGGAAGAAACACACTAATGACGGACAATTTAAAGTCTAAATTGCTGAATTATATAATACAAAAATATTACATAATAATTATGTATAAAATATCATTGGATTCTCAAAACAAGATAAGAATATCAGTTCAAATCAGGGTCATTGAATCGGTAAATTTAAAACTCCGACACCGACACCGACACCGACACCGACACCGACACCGACACCGACACCGACACCGACACCGACATCAACACCGACATCAACACCGACATCAACACCGACATCAACACCGACACCGACACCGACACCGACACCGACACCGACACCGACACCGACACCGACACCGACTCTGGAAACTTTTTAATTTTTTTTATTTATTTTTTATTTTTTTTTTTGCCTCAGATCAGCTTAATCATTTTCTCCTTTGCTCCGGCTTTTCCCAACAGTGGTACAAAGAAATTAAAAATATATTCGATGCATTTAGAAATCCAAGAAATAGGAGGAGGTTTGGGACGTAGAATATAAAAATATATTTCTGAAAATAGGATTCACCGTACTGAAAAATTTAATAATGGGATATGAATTATGCGAAGATAAAGCTACAGGATGCTTTAATAAGCTG
>SEYY01000017.1:31595-36595 GCA_009176605.1 Armadillidium nasatum | reverse complement strand
GGAAATATCTTTAACCACTTCCAATAAAAAAATAAAAAATAAAAATAGGAACATCGAAAAAAAAAAAAAAAAAAATGATTGCCATTTCGAATATTTGCATTTGTTCCTTTTCAAATCGGGCTATTTTTATTTACATTTTTCCCCTTTATTTTAAAAAAGATATTTGAGAAATAACTTTTTAGGATTTTATTCTAGAATGAATTAAAAAAAAAAAAAATTCATTTTAAATTTTCGATACCCAGTCGTCACAATTTTATTTTGAAAATTAATTTTTTTTTTTTTTTTTTTTTTTTTTTTTTTTTTTTTTTTTTTTTTTTTTTCAAATTTTTTTTTTTTTTTTTTTTTTTATTATTAAAATTTTTATATATATATATATATATATATATATATATATATATATATATATATATATATATATATATATATATATATATATATATATATATATATATATATATATATATATATATATTATATCTTAATAATTGACTTTATAGTCACAACTGTTTACCGTTAGAAGATCTCAACAGTGCAAGTATTGCGTAACAGAAATATAATAGTGCACAATTTGTGAATTAAAATAATTTGCCTGAAGCATTGTTGCTTCATTTACAATTTCATTTTGCATTTGCAAACTTAATAAATATTTTCAAAGGATTATTGCAGTTTGTGTTTATCCCTCTCTTATTGCAAATATATATATATATATATATATATATATATATATATATATATATATATATATATATATATATATATATATATATATATATATATATATATATATATATATATATATATATATATATATATATATATATATATATATATATATATATATATATATATATATATATATATATATATATATATATATATATATAATATATATATATATATATATATATATATATATATATATATATATATATATATATATATATATATATATATATATATATATATATATATATATATATATATATATATATATATATATATATATATATGTATATAAAATATACACCCCCTTTTGGGTATATGGGATGTTAAGGGTCCTTCCCATCTCATCCCGGTGCCAAATGGTTCTCTTCCTTTCGCGCTCATTTTCACCTTCTTCTACACTGAGTAGGCTCTCCTTCATACACATAAACACTATTACAAACACACTCTCTTTTTAATAAAAAAAAATTTAATAATGGCATCAACATCAACAGCCTCGGAGAAGCCCCGGTAGACGGCTTCCAGAAATAGCCCTTCATCCACCCCTTCCCTATCACCACTTGGGAGTTGGTGGCCTCCGGTGATGGGGTTGGTGCTACCAGGAGTCTGCAGTCGGCTTGTCCTGATGCACGGTCTATTTTTTTCATTACTTTCTGCAACATTCGAAGTCTACATTCCAATTTCCACATTGTTAAACATCGCCTCTCTTCTTCTAGATCTCACCTCTTGTTCTTGAGCGAAACTGAGATGTTTGAGCTTTCTGATAGCAAACCATATTCTGTTTCCTCCTACTGTCCCTATCCTCAATTTTCAGCCAAAGCCAGTTGTTGTGCATACGTACGCAACGATGTTGTTTGTTCTCGTGTTTCTAATTTGGAGTCTTACGAATTTTCCACCTTATGGCTCAGGTTCTCTTGCAATTCTACTAATAAATTCATTTGTTCTGTTTATTTATCTCTTAACTCTACTGACTATCCTAAATTCTTCTACTATTTAAACTCCAGAATAGAGCACCTTCTCTCTTTATTTCCTTTCGCTGAAATCATCATATTAGGTGATTTTAATGTTCACCACCGCCAATGGTTTTCTTCTAGTTCTCATGATACAGCTGGTGAACGTGCCTTCCATTTCACAATCCAAAACGACATTGAGCAGTTGGTGCAGCTCCCTACCTATATTCCTGATCGTTTTGGAGATAAATCCAACATTATAGAAGTTTTTCTAACATCTAATCCTTCTCCTTATACTGTTAAAATCTTTCCTCCTCTCGGTTCCTCCGATCACTTTATCTCTGAATCCTCTTCTATCTCTTCAAGTCATCTACAAGAAAGACCCCCTTCTATTGAAAGGAATCGTTTATGGCATTTTGGTCCCTCAAAGTGGTCGGACTTCTTTAACTTCCCATGGAATGATTATTGCTTCCGTGAGAGAGGTCCCTCGGAGCGTGCAGAACGCATTCAGAGGTGATTCTCTCTGGCATGGAGGCGTACATTCCATATTCTTTCCCTTCTACTAAACCTAACAAACCTTGGTTTAACTCTGCTTGTTCTTGCGCTAACCACCTCAGGGATGCTGCCTTCAGGGATTACCATCGTTTCATATTCCATAATGCAACTTATATTTCATCCCAGATTCGTGCAAAATCTATTCTTCGAGCCACTAAAAACTCTTTTATTCGTAAAAAATACAATAGTCTTTCTGGTTCCTCTTCTTCACGTTCTTTCTGTGACTTTGCAAAAAATGTCAACTCTAACTTTGCATCTTTCTCTTTCCCCCCTTTAGTATCTTCCGACGGCACAACTGCTGTTTTACCTTCCTCTAAAGCTGAACTCTTCTCTCAAACTTTATCTTCTAATTCAACCTTAGACGATTCCGGCTCTATACCTCCTCATTCAACCCCCTCCAACTCATTTATGCATAAAATTAGAATTTCTTCTAAAAACGTTATTTCTGCTCTCTCTGAGCTTAATGCTAAGAAGGCTCCCCTTCCCAATGGTATTAATTCTGCAGTTCTCAGAACTTGTGCTTCCGAGCTTACACCCTGCCTTGGTAAACCATTTCGTCTTTGTCTCTCTACTTCAACCTCAACTTCTTGCTGGAAATTTGCGCTCATTGCATTGGAAATTTGCATCCTTAACAGGAAGATTTGGAAACATCTCTATTCTTTAAATCTTGTCTCCGATCGCCAATATATCTTTCGTATGAAACGCTCTACTGGTGATCTTCTTTCCGTTCTTTCTGACTCTTGGTCCTCCTCTCTTCGGCATTTCGATGAATCATTTTCTATCGCGCTGGACATATCGAAAACCTTCGATAGAGTCTAGCACAAAGCTTTTATTTCTAAACTTCCCTCTTTCGGTATCTATCCTTCTCTCTGTGGTCTTCTCTCTAATTTCCTTTCCGACAGTCTTATTGTAGCTGTTATAGACGGCCACCGTTCATCCTTTAAATCTATTAATAGTGATGTTCCTCAGGGTTCTGTCCTATCTTCAACACTTTTTCTTCTTTTCATTAATGACCTCTCTTTTATTTCATCTCCTATCCACTCCTATGCTGAAGACTCCACCCTTCATTACTTTTTTCAGTTTGAAAGGCGCTCTTCCCAGCAACAGTTAATAGACGCAAGGAGTAACTAACCTCTGATATATCTCGCATTTCAAATTGGGGCAGAGAAAATATGGTCTTTTTCAATGCCTCAAGATCTCAATTCCTCCATCTCTCTACTCGACACAATCTTCCACATAGCTATAATGACTTCTTCGAAAACTCACAACTTAAACCTTCATCTTTCCTTAATATTCTCGGTGTTTCTTTTTCTCGTGATTTTTCTTGGAAAGATCACATTACTTCTCTCTTTAAACAAGCTTCTAAAAGGTTGGGTATTCTGAGGAGCCTTCAGAGCTTCTTCACACCACCCTAGTTGTTTGCTCTTCATAGAGATGTTGTTCGCCCCTGTATGGAGAATGCTTCACACATCTGGGGTGGTTGCGCTCATTCAGCTCTTTCTGAGAAGTTGGAGTCTAGGGCTTTTCGTCTCATCAACTCTCCTGCTCTTACTAACTCTCTTCAATATCGGCAAGTCGAATTGTTGCATCACTCTCTCTTTACTATTGCTATTACAACGGACACTGCTCTTCTGAACTCTCCCGTCGCATACCTCTTTATTTGAGAAGAACTCGTACGACACGCATTTCTACACAGTCTCATCCTTTTTCTGTCCAACTCTCAGACCCCAGACTTAACCGCTATGCTCAATCTTACATATACTATTCTGGTAAAGTTTGGAACATACTCCCTTTATCTGTTTTCTCAACTTCCATTGACTTGCATACTTTCAAACGCCGTGTATCTGGACATATCGGCCTCCTTCGGCCTCCTTCGGCCGAGATAGGATTTTTCCCAACTCCCGTGGAATTTGGTAAGCCTCTGGCCTTTGCCCACCGGAGGAGATAAAAAAATATACAAAGTTGTGATTTATTTTGTTTGTGGTTTCAAGTTCTTAGGTAGTAAAATTAATGCACTTGAATGGTTTAAAATTTCAGAAATTTATCTTTACGTAGGACAGGAAAATTTCGTAAATTTTCGAGTAAAAGCAATTTTTGGGGGGCTTTTTTTTTTTTTTTTTTTTTTTTTTTTTTATGTAAGAAATTCTGGCACTATGAGGGAAGGTCTCTTTGTGGAAATTTCTTATTCACTTACACTCAATGAATAAAAATAGGAGACTCTTATTTCAGATCTGGAACAATTAAAAATTTTATTTAGCTTTTAAAATTTTGAACCGTAAAATTGTAACAAATCAAAATTAACATAATAATTGTTATTGGTGATTTTTTTAAATCATTCTAGCCTATATTGAAAATTATTTTGTTAGATTTCAAATATCTTTTTTCCTAACAAAATAAAAAAAAGTTAGATCAATGAATGATTACATATGAAGATAGCCATATTTTTATTTCAAAATTGGAAATAGTTGGAAAGACCTTTCCTTTGAGATTTACTTCATCAAAATCAAATTTGAAATAAAAATGTTCGACAGATTAGTTTTCACCTTGCGTTAATTGACAATATACAAAAATAGAGTGATTGTCAGGCCAACTATAACGAAATGGAAAACTGCAAATATCATTGTACTTTACCGTATTTAATATATAGCATAATCCATCTTTTTAAACACTCATATTCAGCTACAAACATTAATATCTCTCTCTCTCCAAAGTAATTATTATTTGCCAGGAATTAATAATGAAATTTTGAATCAAGAGAATGAACTTCTCTCC
>SEYY01000017.1:5000-26495 GCA_009176605.1 Armadillidium nasatum | reverse complement strand
AAGTGACGAAATGGAACGATCTGAGATCTTTAGTCAGATGATAAGACACACAAACCTGTCCTTGATTTAGGACTGGTCTAGCAAATATAAGTACGTTAGGCGATAACAAATTGACTTTTTTGTCCTTTATTCGCAGTGGTTCAACTTTTCTAGGAAACTTCAATAAATATTTTAATTGTTCAATAAGACTTTAAAATATATTTTTATTGATTTTTCTATTTTGGAAACAAGAAAAATATTACAAAAAATTTGTTTTAATATTCATGGACTATTAAAATATTTTTGCTTCAATCTTTCCTGAATCTTCCCATTTGATTTTTTTTTTTTTTAAAATATTTATGTTCTTTCTAAAATACATTTTTATGTGTAACAATAAGGCTGTTGCACCAGTTAACTGCATGTGCTTTTACCCTTCGTCAGCTCTGAGAACATTAAACTTCTATAAGTATTTAAATAAGCCACAAAAGTATATTACATTTCGGACAAATGTTACTTACAGCTGTATTCGGACAAACTTTTAGTCCCTAGATAAAATGGGAAGAAAACATTCATAACTTTAAAACTTTTAAAAATTTAATAATATAAATCAATATCTAAAATAAAGAACAAAATACCCATTATCTACTAATTAGACCACTACTGACCATTCTAAAATTATTTTAACTAAGAATTTCTTAAGTCCTATTTGAGAGGAAGCAATACTTAACATGTCATCTTTTTTCAGTACAATTTTATGTATATTACAATGTAACAATACACACATTTACATTTGAATTGATCAAACAATTTAAATTTGCTGATTTAAGCAAAAATATTGGGTGAAAATATAAACTTTTTTTAACATTTAAAAATTAAAATATGATTTAGGTTTTTTGAAGAATACTGCGAAGACAACTAAAAAATATCTTTTTATGAAAGTTGAAAATGAAGATTTTGGCAGAAATTACAAGAACATTAATAAAAATGAAATTAATATTACATAAACAAATAAAGTGCTACAATATTGCGTTATAAAAATAAAGTAAAAACAAAATATAAACATTTTTAAAAGATTTTTTTTTTTTCAGGAAGGACTTTTTATCCTGAGATTTGATATACAATTAAAATATATGGAAAAAAAATAAAAATTACCATAAACTCCATGCATATATTGTTTGAGAATTTCTTTACTATTTCTATCTGTTTAATGGTCTCCTCCTTGTTTGGGGCATAGAGTTTCAAGTCATCCATATAAAACAAATGGGAAATTATCTTGGGTTTTTTCTCGGTTCTCGAGTTGATGCGATATCCGTTTTTTAAGTTGTTAATTAAAATACTTAGAGGATTTATGGCAAGCACAAATATCAGAGGAGAGATGGAGTCTCCTTGGAATACCCCTCGCTTAATTTTTATTTCATTTATAACTCAAGTTCCTTCTTCATGATGGAGGTTTAGGTTGACTTTTCACATCTTCATTACATCATCCACAAACCTCAGAATTTCAGGGTTAATTTTATATATTTTTAAAATATCCTTAATCCAATCATTAGGAACACTATCGTAAGATTTTTAAAATCTATTCATATCATACTTAGGTTTTTCTGTGCCTTAATCGAGTTTTCCATTATCATTTTGCTGATGAGTAACTGGTCTTTCGCTTCAAAGCTCCTTTTAATGAAACCTTTCTGTTCTTCGCTTATGATGTCATTCCTATCCAGATGTTCTTGGATCCTTTTGTTAATACTCCTGTTAAAGTTTTATATAGGGATGGCAAACATGTGATTGGTATATATTTTTCAGGTCTCTGAGTCTCTTCACTTTTGTGTGTGTATAAGCATGATGTGTCTTTTTAATCCTCCTTTATAATTAGATTCATATGAGCAGTCAGAACATTTAAATAATTTTACATTTGTGTGTGTAAGCATGTGTCTTTTTAGGTTTCCTTTATCATTACATTCATGGGAGCAATCGGAACATTTAAATAGTTTTACATTTGTGTGTGTAGCAAGCATGTGTTTTCTTAAGATTCCTTTACGATTGCATTCATAGGAGCAGTCAGAACATTTAAATAATTTCACATTTGTGTGTGTAAGCATGTGTAATTTTAGGCTTCCTTTAAGATTACATTCATAAGAACAGTAAGAACATTTAAATAGTTTCATATTTGTGTGTGTAAGCATGTGTAATTCTAGGCTTCCTTTATGATTACATTCATAAGAGCAATCAGAACATTTAAACTGTTTTACATTTGCGTGTTTCAACACGTGTGATCTGAAGTCGTTTTTCCGCTTACATTCATAGGAACAGTCAGAACATTTAAATCGTTTCACATTTGTGTGTGTAAGCATGTGTGATTTTAGGTTTCCTTTATGATTAGATTCATAGGAACAGTAAGAACATTTAAATAGTTTTACATTTGCGTGTGTAAGCATGTGTGATTTTAGGCTTCCTTTATGTTTACATTCATAGGAACAGTAAGAACATTTAACTGGTTTCACATTTGTGTGTGACAGCATGTGTAATTTTAGGCTTCCTTTATGTTTACATTCATAAGAGCAGTGAGAACATTTAAACTGTTTTACATTTGTATGTGTAAGCATGTGTAATTTTAGGTTTCCTTTATTATTACATTCATAGGAGCAATCAGGACATTTAAATAGTTTTTCATCTGTGTGTGTATTAAGCATGTGTCTTTTTAGGTTTCCTTTAAATTTAAATTCAAATGAGCATTCAGAACATTTAAATAATTTTAAATTTGTGTGTGAAAGCATGTGTAATTTTAGGTTTCCTTTATGATTACTTTCATAGGAACAGTAAGAACATTTAAATAATTTTACATTTGTGTGAGAAAGTACGTGTGTTTGTAAATGTCCTTTTTGATTACATTCATAGGAACAGTCAGAACATTTAAATAATTTCACATTTGTGTGTGTAAGCATGTGTATTTTTAAGCTTTCCTTTATGATTACATTCATAGGAACAGTCAGAACATTTAAATAATTTTACATTTGTGTGTGTAAGCATGTGCATTTTTAAGTGTCCTTTATGATTACATTCATATGAGCAGTCAGAACATTTAAATAACTTTTCATTGCTGTGAGTCAGAATGTGATATTTTAATGTTGATTTGAAATTGCATTCATAACTGCAATGAGCGCACTTAAACTTTCTTTTGTTGTGTGTTTTTAAATGAGTCTTCAACTCATCTTTGCTTTTAAAACTAAAATCACAATATCTGCAACTGTGGTTTTTCACATGATTTTTTAATGCCCTTTTGATGCACAATTGACCTCTGAAGGTTTGCTTCTTGAAGTACTTTTCACTTCCAAATCTTTTTCTCCTTCCGCAGCGTTGATCATAAGACTCTGTGCAAAACAAATGAAAAAGAATATGAGAATGTTGAGAAAAAATCCAAATACTTTTTTTTAATTTATTTTATGAATCCCCCTTTTTTATTAAATTTTTAGTTTTTTCTAAAAATTAGGACAGAAAATGATGTTTTATTCGTCACTTTAAGACCCATATCTCCCACAATTTTTGAAACAAAATAACATCACCATCTAAGTTGCCTTTAGATTTCTAAAGAAATCTTTTGTTGTAACTAAATATTTTAAATGTCAACAAACAATGTAAACGAGCCCATTTATAAAGCTGACATGTTTTTCGACTTTTACACGGAGTTTTAAATTAATTTTTTATATTTCTTTTAACAAATATGTTAAAATATAATCTAATTTTAAATTTCTTTTTAATAAATTTTGTTTCTATAAAATTTAAAATACTTGTACGTAGGTAAATCATTATAAATAGGTCTATTAGAAAATGCTTTTTTCAGTTATAATAATAATAATAATAATAATAATAATAATAATAATAATAATAATAATAACTGAAATAATAATAGGCTTTATTATGTTTTTGGCTTACATATGTTAAATATTTTGAGAACGCAACTGCCATGTTAAGTAAGAATCAGCTAACTAAAAAATCTATTTTTTGGGCATATTTTTGGAAAACCCATTCTATTGTGCAAATCTTAAGATGCTCTAAAAATGGTCAAGAAAATCATCTTCCAAAAATGTCACTCATCCAAATTTTAAGGATGAGTTACGTCAAACAGATGAGAAAAGTTCTTTTTTTTTTTTAGAGAAAGATATTTGAAATCTGGCAAAGGAATTCTGATCTTGATAGAATTTAGATGAAAGTTATAACTCAGATTTTTTGTACTTTGATTTATTAGAATTTTAAAGGTACTTCAATAAGTATTTTTTTGATTCTACAAACATAAATATGAAAACTATCAGATATAACAGATATATGAAGGTGATTTATTTGGCTTCTAATTAAAAGTTATTTGCTATTATAATTTATCCCCTTTCATAGTCTAAAATTTGAGAATCCATTTTTTTTAAAGTATCTAAAACCTAAAAAGAAAAAGAAAAAAAAAATTAATTTAGTATAACATCACTTTAAAAACACCAACAACATTAATAATAATAATAATAATTTTTGAGTGCATGTACAGTTGCTGTCACTGCACACTGGGAAGCGGAAAAACCGGGTTGGAAATCCAATACTAGAGACAGCCAGAGCCGGATTAACGTAGTAGCAAAAGTATCAAATGCTACGGGCCCAGCGCCAATAAATATGCATATAATTTTTTGTTCATCTTCTAATAAAAGCGTTAAACCAATGATCATGTGACTTATGCCATCTTTAGCGTCTTTTCATTTCCTGTTACGAAATTATGAGAGGGTGTGGATGAGGTAGATGAAAAACAAATTTAAAGCGGGTAGGGCGAGATTGGAGCTTGTCTCTTTATTTAAGTATCTGGGGGTGAGTTTTCGAGAAGGATACGTTAGAATGGGCGATAAAGTTGGGCATACAATAATAGAAGAGGAGAAAGTGTTGGTTGGTTTGAGGGATATTTGGAGTAGAGGAAGGTTACCATGAGAGGTAAAGGTAAGAATGTTTGAAGGTGATTGTATTCAACACTAAAGTGAGTGTGCTCCTCTTTACTACATGACGGAGAGAAATAATAATAATAATAAGTTTCCGTAAGTTTATATATATTTTACCTCTTTATTCTTTGTAACTCCTCGTATTCCTTATCTTCTCAGATGTCCCAGCTTTTACCAGTTATTACATTTGATCAGGTGCATGAACTTCTGAAATCTATGAACGTTAGGAAGGGAAGTGGAAGCGTTTTAAGGGAGCGTGCCTCTGAGCTGGCTCCATCCCTCTTTCAACTTTTCTCTCTATGCCTTAATACTAGTATTTCCCTCAGTGTTGGAAGCTCGCTTAGTCCAACCTATTCCGAAGAAAAGTAGCCACTCTGATTCTTCTAACTATCGCCCTATAGCTCTCACTTGTATTCTGTCTAAGATCTTTGAAATCCTTCTCAACTCTCATTTCTTGGATCATCTGAAATCTCATTCCCTTCTTGTTGATCATCAGTATGGTTTTCGGCGTTCGAGGTCTACTGGTGATTTACTTGTCCATCTCATAGATTTATGGTTTTCTGCTCTTAGAGGCCATGGGGAGACTTATGCTTATCTAAGATATTTGACCGTGTGTGGCATGCGTCACAGCTTTCCAAGTTCCCTTCTTTTGGGTTTCCTCTTTCTATTTGCTTATTTATGTCTAGCTTTCTTTCTAATCTTTCAATTTCGGCTGTTGTTGATAGGGCGAATTCTTCTCTTTCTATCAATAGTGGTATTCCTCAGGGTTCTGTATTGTCTCTTACTCTATTCCTACTTTTCATTAATGAACTTCTCAGTTGCTCCTCTAACCCTATCCATTCATATGCCGATAACTCGACTCTCCATTCTTCTACTCATTTCAAATCTGCTCCCTACTTTCCACTTAGAGTTGCCTCTAGTCTTCATCTTTCCAATTCCATTCTTGCAGATCTGAATAGAATTTCTCAGTGGGGTAGTCTCAACCTTGTGAAATTCAACTCCTTAAAAACTCAACTTCTAGAAATCTCCCTCTCAAAGACACCTCCTAACTTTAATATTTCTTTCAATGGTTCTCCCGTCTCTCCCCTCTCTTGGCCTTCACATTAACAAAAAAAAAGTCTTGGAAACCTCACATCACAATGGTTGCTAGGGCAGCCTCAAAGAAGCTGGGAGGTCTGTTTAGACTGCGATATTTTTTTTCCTTCTTCTCAGTTACTCCAATTTTACAAGAGCCTCATCCACCTTTGTATGGAGTACTGCTCTCATATCTGGAGTGGATCAGGTTTCACCCGTCTTTTAAATAGGGTTGAGTCAAAGACTAAAACACTTATAAACTGTTCCGTTCTTACTAATTAATTTGACCCTTTATCATTGCAATGTGACGTTGATCCCTTGACTCTTTTCTATAGGTACTACAGCGGCAAATGCGCCTCGAGGGGACTATCCACTTTTACAGCATCCTCTTATAATTATAATTTAAAAGATAGTTCAGTTGGCCTATTTTTGATTAAACCAAAATAAAAATGAAAACTATCAGAAATCACAGACATTTCACGGTGATTTATTTGACTTTTAATTACAAGTTTTTGCTATTGTAATTTACCCCTTCGATGGACTAAAATTTTATAATCCAAATTTTTTATGCATCTAAATTTAAATTTTGTAAAAAAATTTATCATAAAACCACTATAATAATAATAATAATAATAATATAATAATAATAGTTAAAAATAATAATAAATTTTTTTTATAAGTTTATATAAATATCTTACCTCTATTTCCTTGTGACTCAACTTCTTGAGAAGCAGCGAAGGAAATTTTGATATTAAAATTGGTGCAAAATATTCCTCTTCGTCTGATTCAAAATGTGCTTTGAAACCTTTTTCATTTACTTTATTTAGCAACGAAGAAACATTTTTCAGGCTCATAAATTCCTATTAAAGAAATTGGATTAATAATAATAACATAATAAAGAAAAGTAATGCATCCTGTTCCCTTAATTAACCATCTTTTTCTAAGGTGAGTAAAAAATAACTTTACCAATGACAATAACAATAATAATAACTTAACAAACCCTTACATGTGGAGCATTAAACTTTGTAATCATTGCAGGATTTTCTGATTTTATGACATTATTTTTGATCTGTTCTTCATCAATCCCAAATTCTATTTCTGATTCTCCTGCCTCTGATTTTATAGTAAAAGATGTCATTTGATCTAATTCTTCCTTTTTACTTTTCTGGTAAACAGATGTTTGATTCAACATGAGGAAAGCTCTGAAAAACAATTTGAACAACTTTATGGATACAAAACAATGAAAAAAAAAAAAAAATCAAGCTAAAGGGCACTAACAACACAAGAAACAAACTCTTCATCTGAGTGCTAATCAGACTAACAGGACAAGACAAGACAAAAAATAAAAAAAATAAAAAAAATATTACATACACGATTATGAATTCTCAAAAAAAAAAAAAAAAAAAAAAAAAAAAAAAAAAAAAAAAAAACTTTTTTATTTTAAATTTCTTAAATACTTCAAAACATTTTTTTATTCATTTTTTTCCTTCTTGTCCAAAGAAAAACGGCAAAACTTCTGTATTGGAAACCTCTAACCACAAGTGTTTCAAAGGGGAAATCAAAGATGGTGGTAGTTATGTTCAGGTTGAGATTTTTTTCCTTTCTTCTTTACAGTTACTCTGACTATTTAAAAGTATTATCAACCCTTGTATAGAGTAGTACTCGTCTTATTTAATAATAAATATTCCAAGTGGGAGGGGGCAAAAGTCCCTCATTTTGAAACTTTTTTAACTTTCTATTGTTCTTATTGTAACATTTCTGAATTTGTCATTCTACATTCATTTTGCTTTCCTTATTATCTTTTTTTAACAATGATTGAAGATGGCCAACGTTAAACCTTTAAATCAATAAATGAGATGAAATTTAACAAATAATTTATATAAAAGATAAATTGGAATATTTACATTTGAGAATTTATTTTTAGTTCTTGCAGATTGTCATACAATCCTTTATAGTCTGAATTTTATTATTTTATCGGATTAGGATTTATTAAAAATTTAAAATATGACATTTAATTAACTTGGATTTTATTTTGTTGCATAAGATTTATTAAGCTGTATTTTACTTGTGAGATTAAACCACTCATCATTCTTTATATATATATATATATATATATATATATATATATATATATATATATATATATATATATATATATATATATATATATATATATATATATTACTTTCTCACCATCCTTCCTGTTAGGCAAAGGCCTGTCAGGTGCCACGTCGCGTGAATCTTCTCCAGATCTCTCTGTCAGCAAATATTAGAGTTCCGCTGATTCTGAGGCGTAGCATAGGTTTCTCGAGCAATATTTGTTTTGCGTTGTCGGCTTGCTAGGCCTATCACAACAACCCTTCATAGTTTCCTATGTTGGGAAATCTGGTTTTGGTCCACGGGGGATTTCTCCCCAGTCCCTTTTGAGACCCCCCTATCCGCCACCTGGGGACGCGCCCGCTAGAGGATCTATTTATGTTCCTCAAAATTCTGTTCTTGCATCAATTTTTCTACTTTCATCAATGGAATTGAATAAGCTATGCTTAATTATGTTGTTGATTTCACCTAAAATTAATCATTTATTCTGAAAATCATTCTACACAATCGATAATAACCAAAGTTTTGAGGAAGACCTTGGAGGAATTGATCACAGATTTGTCAGAGAAAAATTGTTTATTTTTAATGTCTTTATTTCAATAATTTCTCAAACAACATATTTACAAACACGAAGAAAACCACTCTACATCCTTAATATAAATGGGATTATCATTTCTAGAAAAGTTCACAGTGTCTCCCTTAAAATAAGCTTTCAAGGAGTTAGGCATCTCTGAAATACATTTAGAATTTCATCCCACCTGAGCTCTCATTTATCTTTACATGGAGTATGCATACATACAATTTCTTGGAAAGGTGGAGTCTATCCTTCCATTGACTAATCCTCATTTTTTGTTTATAATCTCACTCTATAGTCACTGTTACATCACTCTATACTATCACTATTACCAGTCTTTTAGTTTCTTTTCTAACTTTGTTTTTCTGGCACACTTTCAATTGGAAGCACCAACACATATCAGCTTTTAAATTTATTAAAAAAGATGCAGAGTGAAAAGCTTAACTGAGAAAAGATGACTCATCCTAAAAGAATGGCTTCACAGCCAATTTGTATACCAGAAATATTTATAAAAAATAAAATGTAATTTTTCACGTAAGAATAATATTTTAATACATTTTAAAAAAAAATTTTATTAGAGGATAAAAAATAAACCAAAAAAAAAAAAAATAATATATAATATATATATATATTATATATATATATATATATATATATATATATATATATATATATATATATATATATAGAACGTTACCTGATAATCTTGAGAAAAATAATTTTCTGAAACCAATTCTTCCATTTTTATTTCAATTTCAGTTTTGATTTCCATTTTTACTTTTATATTAATAGAAATATCTTTAAATAATTAAGAATCTGTAAAGAAGTAACAATTTTAATGACATTTAAAAATCTATTCTTTTATTAATATTTGCAGAGTGTCATTTTTTTTTTTACAAAAGAACAAACCTTTCTTAAGTGCCAATATAATTTTATTTTGTATTTACATTAAAAATCATGTCAATTTATATAAAATAGACAATAAAGCATATTAGAGTCTGTGGCATTGGTTTAAATATGAAAAAAAATTATTTTTCATCCTTCATTACAATGTTTAGATTCAGAATGTGGAAAGGTTCAGTTATAAGGCCAATTTCAAAGTTAAATGAATCTTTTTGGGAAAATATTTTTTCATTTAGCAAATGATATGGAGAAATGGCATTAATAGAGGAGAATTTATTAGTCAAGAATTTGGATGTTACAATATGCAGGATTAAGCCAACATGCAGCGATAAGGAAAAAGCCCTTGTTATAATACGTTAGTTTAACTTTCCCAAAATCTATTGAGATACTTAATTATGATGTCACAATCTAGGCTATCTCTCAATGTTCTTTGAGTCAAATCATCTGAACCACTCAGCAATTTCTTAATCATGGCATTCTAAAAATCTTACGGTCTGACACAAGAATGGGATTTTCAAATATACAGTGGAACTCCAATATTCATCCCACCCATTATTCGTCTTTTCTAATATTCGCCCTGTAATTTTTTTTCCGATATTCGTTGAAAAATCAATATTCGTCCTACCTACGAAAGCCTATAACCTTAAAAATAAAAACTCTTAATAACAATCATTGTTTTTCTCATCCAAAAGGTAAATTTCTTTTTAAAATTTTATTTGTGTTTAGCGTTTATGTAGGCCTACACAGTGCGTATTACGTATTATTTATGGCAGTACGCTGTTTAATATGTACTGTAGTTAAATTGTACAGTGTTTGAAATGATTTCGGAGATCGATTCTAGATTGAAATTTTTTTTTTTGTTAAAGAATAGATAGGCAAAATTCGAGGCTGGGAACGAATTAATCCATTTTTAGTTAATTCCTATGGGAAAAAATTATTCGATATTCGTCATCCCCTCAGGAAAGGATTAATGACGAATATTGGAGTTCCACTGTATATATATATATATATATATATATATATATATATATATATATATATATATATATATATATATATATATATATATATATATATATCAGTGTATACAAAATCACCCAGGTGAAAACTCTTTATCTCCAATTTTTCTCAAACTTGGCAGATTTAAATATTTCAATGAGAGAAACTGAATTGTGTATTTCTTAGGTCTGTATGATGGTTATTTCTATAGATATTTGCATTTGAATTTTGGAAAAAATTCAAATTTATGGGTATACAGGTAAATCACGCATAGTACAGTTTCATTTTATTGTGGATTATTAATCTTAAAATTTGTAATTTATTTTTTAATAAATGAAACCTGCAAGCATACTTCCTGCTCAGAGCCTGTATTTTACGATAACTGCACTAGATACATTTTTACTATTCAGTATTCAACTAGCCACACTACAATAAAGTTGGGTTATTTATCATTTTCAATTTTTTTAAAATTATGATCACCCCCTTATTTTTGTTTGAAGAGAAGAAGTCAAAGAAGACACCCGTGCAAACTTCAATATTACAATTTTTTAGTAATAATAAATGAAATCTTTAAATATAAATATATTTTTATTCAATAATATATTAATAAAAGCTTTTAAATTTATTTGTTCATTTTAAAAATTTATTTGTATCATTTTATTATTCATTTCAGGAATGGAAATCTTTAATATAGACATTGATAATCAAAAAAGAAATACTGATAAAAAAATTATTAGAACCAATTATCATTTTTCCTTGAACAGTGCAATTTTAATCAGTACAGGAAGTTGCCAGACCCAATTAGCCATATTATGCAGGGTATACCTGTACTACTAATTTTAAAACTTAAATATCTTGGCATGTTTTAAACCTAAGAAAATGCTAAATATACTATTTTAAAGCTCTTTTAACAGTTACAAAATTTTTATTCTATGCAACTTACATCAGAGGTCATATAAAAAATGGTGTCATCACATTTAACCTTTAGTCTTTTGTATGTGAAAACACCTGGTAACAATTTTTTTTAAATTTTACCCACATACTTTTATGACCTTGGTGAATATATATAATTTGGGTTTCGGATTTAATCTGAACTGGGGTAAATAGTTTTTCTGCATAGTGGTATTCTAAAATTAGTAAAATATTAATTTTGAGAATACTTTTTATATTTATACTTACATATCTCATCTTAAAATAAAATATATTAATAGAACAAAATTACACAGATGTAAAACATTTATTCTATGCTTTTTTTTTCAGAGATCTAATAAAGTTATACCTCATATATATACTGTCTATAAGCCTAAATATATAAATATATATATGGGTCATTCCATATCAAATCACCAAATTTCAATAAGTTTTTCACTTGACCACCTCTAATGTTGATAAAACTTTGATAGATTGATATAGATCTCTAAAGGTTTGTAAAATATTAATGTCAATTTTAATTTTTGTGGATGCAACAGTCCCCAAAGTGCACTGGGGTAGTTTGTGGGGAAAAATTCGTCAAAGAAATTCTCAACTTCCATAGTCAACAATCCCAAAGCTATTTATTGCAGGTTAGGCACTGAAATTAAAGCATTATGCTTTCTGAGTAATTTTTGTCATTAAATTGAAAAATTATAGTTTTAAGGTCACCAGAATAAAACAAAAAAACAAAAACAGGGTAGGGTCAAAGTCGGCAAAAATGCTTTTCATGAAGAAAATAAATTCCCATTTCAATGATCAATAAAATTTTGATCAGTTGCTTCCCAGCATTTTATTCCGGCATACTGTCAATAATTAATGAGGGAAAACAATTTTAATGCCCAAAACTTAGAGATATGAAATGTCCAAGCAGAATTTAATAGTCAAAGGACAGTTTGTGTTTCAGCAAAACAATACATCTTTGTTACAAACGATAATAAACGCCATAATGAAAAATAATGTCAATGTCAAATGATTTGAAGTTTGGAAATTTCTTTTGGGAATTCTTTAGAGACACGGGCCCGATATTTTTACTTATTACTCAGCGCGTAACTAAAAGAACGGAATTTTCAGATTTATTTATTTATTTATTACGGTTAATCCATAGTATGATTAACTTCGTTTTTTATTTCTATGCATATATTTCAACTACATAGTTAAAGTGATAACTTTTGTTTTGCTATTTGAATTAAATTGACTTATTTTGATTGTTTGCGTTGAGTTAGTATATTAACTTGAATTGGATGTTTGACTTGACTTACTGTTTAGATGGGTCTTAGTTTTTTTGAGGAGAGTTTTGAGAGTTCTTGCTTCTTTGAGTTGAAGTTATGTTCCTACTAAGCTAAGATTTACCTAATTACTACTTTAAAAACTTATTTATGAGCTTACACAAATAAGCCGAATATCCAAGTTAATTACCTTGGAATCAAGAAAAATCCCCTATTTTACGGTAAAAAGATGTAAATTCAATAATTTATGTATTTCCGTAATATTCAGTTTGATTGTGCAGGATCAATTTTTTGAAAATCGTAAAAACACATACATTTCCCACGTTTATTTGATACAACCGGGTTGCAAAATTTTGAACAGAGATTTTGCAGGAAGTCAGGGCAGCTGGGACACCCTAATATATATATATATATATATATATATATATATATATATATATATATATATATATATATATATATATATATATATATATATATATATATATATATATATATATATATAATATATAATAATATACCTGCAGTCGACGACACCCTGCGTCATGCGGGATATGGCTTAGTGTATATATATATATATATATATATATATATATATATATATATATATATATATATATATATATATATATATATATATATATATATATATATATATATATATATATATATATATATATATATATATATATATATATATATATATATATATTCAAAAAAATTATTCTATGAGAAATAAAAAAGAGAAGTAAACTTTTAAATTTTTACTATTTTTTCAACAACAAAAAAAAAAATCAGATCATTTCGTTTTCGTAGTTAGGCTGAGTAGGAAAAAAATTAATATCTCGGGCCCGTGTCTCTCTAAAATTACCATTTTGTTTTCGGCATCCATGTTATTTAGATTGTGTTTATAACTTGACGAATGTATAAAGAAAATACTTCTTTTTTTTTCACCCTTTCAAGAAAAATATTTTTCATAAGGAATAAATATAGGTCTACTTTAGGAAAAAAAATTGAAAATTTGTAAAATTTAATAATAATTGGTGGATAAATATATAATAGTGAGTAAAGATTGTTACAAAGTTGAGATGAAGACCGCTCAGTAATTAGGTCAATGAGACTGCTGGAGCTGCCCTAATTCAAGGATCATCTCGTGTGTCGTCTGAGTTAGGCCTTCCTTCAGGTTCCACAGATGGGATCACATTGGCTGGTAGGATTAACAGCGTGATCATCATGAAATCTACGGTGGATAATGAAATATTTACTAAGCCTAGCAACGTGACTGCACTACTTAATAACCCCATTTGGCAAATACATCATTAAAGATTCAGTTTTCTTGTTGGGACGTGGAGTCGGTTGCAAATTTGAAATTTTAGATTTACATAAACTTGAAGTTGATTTATCCAATATCAAGAAACTGGGATCTTATGATATACGTCATTGGGTACCTAAATCTGTTCATGACTACCCTCTCCATATTCATTATGGTAAGATAGGCCCTATAGATGTGGAAGAAGAGGTAATTGTAGCGTTCATGGTAGTTGATTTTTTCGTTCAAGACAAGGTTGCTAAAAATACCTACATACCTACGGGTTGCTAGTTCGATTGAAACTACGTATTCACGCGTTGCGAGTTCAACTGAAACTGATACGACGTGCCTTTTTTTTTTTTTTTTTTTTCTCAGCGTAATTACGAAAAGGAAATGATATGTTTGATTGTTTTTTTGGTTAATCGACGAACGCCAAATTATTTTGTAAGAAAAAATAATTTAAAAAAATACTTAAATTAAAAAAAAAAAAGTTTAAAATAATAGGAATAATTATGACGTCATAATATCATTTGCCGCCATTATAAAACTCTCACATGCCCTCGTTGGTGAGGTCCGCTCTCAGAAACAAAAAAAAAACAAAATCTTTCAATGTTTTGACGAGTTGCTATATTTTAAAATATGTTGAAGCTAAAAATGGAAATAATAGTTAAAATTTACAAGAAATTTGCATGATGCCGGATATGGGGTAGTGTGTAATAATAATAATCATAATTTTTATATATTTATTATATATATATATATATATATATATATATATATATATATATATATATATATATATATATATATAGAGAGAGAGAGAGAGAGAGAGAGAGGAATGTAAGTGAAAATTTTATCACCACCACTCACGGGTCGGGGAGTACGGGGGGCAGAGCCCCCCGTAGACAAACGTTCGTGTGCCATGCATTTGCAACTTGCATTATATGCATTATTGCAGTACAGCAATAAAATTGTAAATGCATGGCACATGATCATTTGTCTACGGGGGGCTCTGCCCCCCTACCCACCGACCCGTGAGTGGTGGTGATAATTTTCACTATATTCCTCTCTCTCTCTCTATATATATATATATATATATATATATATATATATATATATATATATATATATATATATATATATATATATATATATATATATATATATATATATATATATATATATATATATATATATATATATATATATATATATATATATATATATATATATATATATGTCATTTAATACGTTGCCAAAAAAAATTTTTTTTTTTTTGATGGGGAGGTGAAAAAAATTATAGGCAGCCCATTAACATGAAAACTCTGACAACTTTTATAGGACTACGTCATTCTTCAGTATTAAAAGATCTCGTGACGTCACATTGAAGAAAAATAATTTTCATTTGTTTTATATTTTTTATTTTTTTTAATTAAAATATTTTATTTTATTTTTTAAAATTTTTGTAACGCCAATGATCCAGCAACCTTGTCGTATCAGAAATTCAAGTATTAAAAGATCTCGTGTCGTCACATTGAAGAAAAATAATTTTCATTTTATATATATATTTTTAAAAATTTTTGTAGCACCAATGATCCAGCAACCTTGTCGTATCAGAAATTCTTAGGCCATGTTGTTAGTTTCAAATTCCTACACGTAGTTCTAGTCGAACTCCCAACGCATAGGTATATTAGCAACCTTGTCTCGTACGAAAAAATCCAATACCGTGAACGCTACAATTACCAAAGAAGATATCAATGATATCAAAAAGGATATTCAGATTATTGGAAATAATAGTGCAGTAATTATGGATGTTCTTAGAATACCTTCTCGAAAAGAAAATGTAGATGGTCATGTTACTGAGGTCCCTTCTCAAATAGTAAAAATAAAATTCAGGGTTACCTTCCTCTTTGAGTTGCTATAGGTCACTCAGTTTATCAGTATTCTTGGGATTCCGAAAATCGTAAGATGTTTTAATTGTTGGAGGTTCGTTCATGGCCAACTCTTGTGTAAAGCAACAGTAAGATGTGCCAGGTGTAGTCTAAGTCTAAGCAAATGGTTGTATTAATGATCCTTTTTGCTACTTCTGTGTTGGATCTCATACCATAAGATATAACGAATGCTCAGTTTTTCAAAAAGCCTTACAGATATCCAGAGATCATGCTGGTGAAATAGAGGGTGCAAAAACTCCTTTCACTTTAGAACTCCAAAAATTAAACCCTAGGGAAAAACAGACTCCTCAACTTACTAGGCGATTAACTAAACAGTCTCTTAGTCAAAGTAAGGTAAACCATCACTCTACCAAGCCTGGTTCTTCAAAGAAGACTTTTGCAGAGGTTCTTGCTGGCTTGAGTGATATATATTTGGAGATCTCTGATGAAGAAGACACGCTGAGTGAAACAAGTAATTTGTCAAAGAATTTTCATAATTACTCTTGAAAGAGCAAAAAAAAGGGGTCAGATTAATTCCAGGTATTTCCATGATAGTGCACTCAATGAATGTTGGAAGATCCCACAACACAGTCTTTGGAAGCCCAGAATGAAATATATAAAAGACCCACAAAGAAGGAAATAGACTTCAGTTCGTCCAAGTTTGGAATTCCTTTTATGAAAAAAATTATTATTATTGAACAAAAGTTTTTCAATTCCTATACTTTACATAGATCTTTTAGTGCAGCTTTGTTTACAGTATGTGGTGATATTTTTGCATTTGTCACATCATTTCTGGATCATTATGGCCAATAGTACTATTATTTTATGGGATGCTAGATCTATTTTAAAAAAATCTCCTTCATTGTTATAACCCATGCAAGGATATCTCTACAATAGAATTGATTATTATATTAATCATTTATGTCCACCTTTGTTATTGGTTGGAGATTTAAATGCGTATCACCAACATTGGGAACCAGGACTTCCAAAGTCAGTAGTAAATAAAACAGGAATTGCTTTACATAATTTTCTTACGAACTCAACCAATTTTAATTTACTCACTCCCCCTGGTATGCCTTCACGGATTAATCCTTATAATGCCATATCTTCTACCTTAGATATAGTAATTGGCTCCTCTACTTTTCCAGATATAGTGTTCCTTTCAGTGACATATTTGGGGAGTGATCACCTATTGTAATAGTAACTTTCCCTCAGAGGCAGTCATTTGAAGGTTTTTCAGCAATGGCCAAGGTGGAGACTATCTGAGGATGTTCATGTTTGGGATGAATATTTCTTGTAATACCAACTTTATATTGGATGATAATAGATCTTTGGAGGAGTCAGTTGACTTCCTCACCAATACACTGAAAACATCTGCCTCCAGATACTTCACATTGTCTTCAGGTAAATTTGGTACAAAGTCTAAACATATCTGGTGGAATGAGGTCTGCAAACATATTGGCTTAATCCTGTATACTGCTGCATCCAAATTCTTGACTATTGAATGCCCTTTTTCCCATATTATTTGCTAAATAGAAATATATTTTCCCAAAAAGATGCATTCAACCTTGAAATTGACCTTAGAACTGAACCTTTACATATTCTGAATCTAATTTTAACGTTAAAATGTATCCAAAAAGAGTTTAAAACATTGTAATGAAGGCTGAGAAATAACTTTTTTTCATATTTAAACCAATGCCACGGACTATAGTATGCATTATTGTCTTTTTTATGGTCTATTTTATATCAATTGACAAAATTTTTAATGTAAATAAAAAATAAATTATTTTGGTACTTAAGCAAAGGCTTATTCATTAGTAAAAAAAAATGGCACAGTAAATAAATATTAATAAAAGAATAAGTTTTGAAATGTCATTAAAATTGTTACTTCTTCACAGATTGTTAATTATTTAAAGATATTTTTATTAACATAAAAGTAAAAATGGATATCAAAACTGAAATTGAAATAAAAATGGAAGAATTGGTTTCAGAAAATGATTTTTCTCAGGATTATCAGGTAATGTTCAATAATATATATATATATATATATATATATATATATATATATATATATATATATATATATATATATATATATATATATATATATATATATATATATATATATATATGTGTGTGTGTGTGTGTATATGTGTGGACTGACCAGAGCCCCGTCTAAAAATCAGGGAAAACGGGTTTATTTTCTGGAGTTAAAATGGCAAATTATACTTAATTTTTGATTAAATCAAACAAATTATAAGAAAATTAAGATATTTTTCTTGTTTTTTTCAATATTTTGTTTTTCTTTTCTGTTTCTTTTGACTGCTCCTCTTCTGCTAGTGAATGTTCATCTTTGTGTTTGAATTTTAGATACCCCTATAAAGATTTGGTTGAAAATTTTTTACTTGGGGCACCCGGAGGTCCTTTTCTAATTTCCTGACTGCAGATGTTACATTTAGCTATTTTGAGCCTATCCTGAAACACTGTAGAGTACTCCCATATTGCTGAAGCTAATCTTTCAGCCATATTAACTAAAAATATAAAAAATATTAATTTTGAAATAATGTAGCTAAATGATACAAGTTTGATACACAGCAATAAAATAGTAATGTCATGTATAAATATCCCTTATATTGAAAATTTTATATCTTACATTTTTCAAACTTTACATTAGGGTCTTACCTTGGTAAACCTGTTGAATCACTATTGTGAATGAGAAAAAAAAAATTTTTTTTTTAATATTTTTACTTATTAAAATTTTTTATTATACAAAATCTTTAATTTTCTGAAATTTTTTTCTGAGAAAATGCATATAATCATTAATTTAAGTGAATGTTGCTTATTCTACTCCTTCCTTATAATTGAATAAACCTGAATTAAATTTATATCAAATTTTTTTAACCCAAGATTTCAATGCTTTTGACCTCTTCATAAATTTTAGGCAACCCTGTTCCCTTCAAAATTCCAGCCCCAGTCAGTCCCTATATATATATATATATATATATATATATATATATATATATATATATATATATATATATATATATATATATATATATATATATATATATATATATATATATATATATATATATATATAATATATATATATATATATATATATATATATATATACTATGGATTATTAGTATATTATAAATCCTTTTTATAAAATTTTGTATTACCAATTTCTCTTATACAGTATATTTCATAAATATTTGTGGTATACAAATTGGCTGTGAAGCCTTTCTTTAGGGATGAGGCATCTTTTCTCAGTTCAGCTCTTCACTCTGCGTCTTTTTTAATAAATTTTCTTAATTTAAAAGCTGATGTTTATTGATGCATTCCAATTGAAAGTGTGCAAATAAAATGAAGCAAGGAAAGAAAGTACAAAAGGCTGGTAATAATGATAGGATAGAGTGATGTAACAATGGCTATAGAGTGAGATTATAAGCAGAAAATGAGGATTAGTCAATGGAAGGTATAGAATCCACCTTTCCAAGAAATTGTATGTATACATATTCCATATAAGGATGAATGAGAGCTTAGGTGGGATGAAATTCTGAATGTATTTCAGAGATGCCTAACTCCTTGAAAGTTTATTTTGAGAAAGACACTATGAACCTTTCAAGAAATGGAAGTCCCATGTATATTAAGGATGTAGGAAGGTTTCCTTTGTATTTTTAAAAATATTGTGTGAGAAATTGTTGAAGAAATGAGTTTTTGAGACATTAAAAACAACCATTTTTTCTCTAAGAAATCTGTGATTAGTTCCTCTAAGGTCTTCCTCAAAACTTTGGATATTATAAGTTGTGTAGAATGATTTTCAGAATAAATGATTAATTTTAGGTGAAATCAACAACATAATTATGCCTAGCTTATTCAACTTTAATGATGAAAGTAGAAAAATTGATGCAAGAACAGAATTTTGAGGAACATGAACATAATATATATATATATATATATATATATATATATATATATATATATATATATATTATATATATATATATATATATATATATATATATATATATATATATATATATATATATATATATATATATATATATATATATATATATATAAAGAATGATGAGTGGTTTAATCTCACAAGTAAAATACAGCTTAATTAATCTTATACAACAAAATAAAATCCAAGTTAATTAAATGTCATATTTTAAATTTTGTAGTAAATCCTAATCAGATAAAATAAAATTTCAAACTATAAAGGATTGTATGACAATCTGCAAGAACTAAAAATAAATTCTCATATGTAAATATGTCAAATTATCATTTATATAAATTATTTGTTAAATTTGATCTCATTTATTGATTAAAAGGGTTAAGAGTGGCCATCTTCAATTATTGTTAAAAAAAAAAAAAAGAAAAAGCAAAATGAATGTAGAATGACTTGAAGTCAGAAACATTACATTAAGAACAGTAGAAAGTT
Source organism: Armadillidium nasatum (assembly GCA_009176605.1). NCBI lineage: Eukaryota > Metazoa > Arthropoda > Malacostraca > Isopoda > Armadillidiidae > Armadillidium > Armadillidium nasatum. The sequence goes on along the minus strand of SEYY01000017.1, from coordinate 6,017 downwards.
TAAAAAGCTTTAAAATGAGGGATTTATGCCCCCTCCCACTTGGAATATTTATTATTAAATAAGACGAGTACTACTCTATACAAGGGTTGATAATACTTTTATACAGTCAGAGGAACTGTAAAGAAGAAAGGAAAAAAATCTCTCAACCTGAACATAACTACCACCACCTTTGATTTTACCTTAGAAACACTTGTGGTTAGAGGTTTCCAGTACAGAAGTTTTGTTGTTTTTCTTCGGACAAACTATTTTATTAAGAAGGAAAAAAATGAATAAAAAATGTTTTGAAGTAATTAAAAAATTTAAAATAAAATAAAAAATTGTTTTTTTTTTTTATCCATAATCTTTTGTAATATTTTTTTTTTTTTGTATTGGAAATTATTCGCATTAGTAATTTTTTTGTTGTTGTTGTCTTGTCCTGTCAGTCTGATTAGCCCTCAGATGAAGAGTTTGTTTCTTGTGTTGTTAGTGCCCTTTAGCTTGATTTTTTTTTTTTTTTTATTGTTTTATATCCATAAAGTTACTCAAATTGTTTTTCAGAGCTTTCCTCATATTGAATCGAACATCTCTTCGCCAGAAAGTAAAATGGAAGAAATAGATCAAATGACATCTTTTACTATAAAGTCAGAGGCAGGAGAATCAGAAATAGAATTTGGGATTGATGAAGAACAGGTTCAAAATAATGTCATTAAATCAGAAAATCCTGCAATGATCACGAAGTTTAATGCTCCACATGTAAGGGTTTGTCAAGTTATTTATTATTGTTATTGTCATTGGTAAAGTTATTTTTTACTCACCTTAGAAACAGATGGTTAATTAAGGGAACAGGATGCATTACTTTTCTTTATTTTGTTATTATTATTATTAATCCAATGTCTTTAATAGAAATTTATGAGTGTGAAAAATGTTTCTTCGTTGCTAAATAAAGTAAATGAAAATGGTTTAAAAGCACATTTTGAATCAGACAAAGAGGAATATTTTGTTCATCTTTTGACATTAAAAATTCCTTCGCTGCTTCTC
>SEYY01000017.1:0-2500 GCA_009176605.1 Armadillidium nasatum | reverse complement strand
CGAAGGGGGTAAATTATAATACCAAAAAACTAGTAATTAAAAGTCAAATAAATCACCATGAAATGTCTGTGATTTCTGATAGTTTTCATTTTTATTTTGGTTTAATCAAAAATAGGCCTACTGAACTATCTTTTAAATTATAATTATAAGAGGATGCTGTAAAGGTGGAGGTATACGAGTGGATAGTCCCCTCGAGAGCATTTGCTGCTGTAGTACCTATAGAAAGAGTCAAAGCACTAACTCCACAGTGAATTAGTAAGAGCTGAACAGTTTATAAGTCTTTTAGCCTTTGACTCAACCTTATCTAAAAGACGTGAAACCTGAGCCACCCCAGATATGAGAACAGCACTCCATGCAAGGGCGGATGAGGCTCTTGTATGATTGGAGTAACTGCGAAGAAGGAAAAATATTCTCACAGTTTAAGTACTCCCAGCTTCTTTGAGGCTGCCCTAGCAACCATTGTGATGTGAGGTTTCCAAGACATTTTTTTGTTTATGTGAAGGCCAAGAGATGATGAGAACCATCGAAAGAAATATAAAAGTTAGGAGGGGTCTTTGAGAGGGAGATTTCTAAAAGTTGAATTTCACAAGGTTGAGACGACCCCACTTGGAAATTGTTTCCTGATCTGCAAGAATGGAATTGGAAAGATGAAGACTAGAGGCAACTCTAAGTGGAAAGTATGGAGCAGATTTGAAATGAGTAGAAGAATGGAGAGTCGAGTTATCGGAATTTGAATGGATAGAGTTAGACGAGCAACTGAGAAGTTCATTAATGAAAAGTAGGAATAGAGTAAGAGACAATACAGAATCCTGAGGAACACCACTATTGAGAGAAAGAGAAGAACTCGCCCCATCAACAACAGCCGAAATGGAACGATTAGAAAGAAAGCTAAACATTAGTAAGTAAAGAGAAAGAGGAAACCCAAAGTAAGTAAGCTTGGAAAGCAATGACGCATGCCACACACGGTCAAATGCCTTAAATATATCGAGCACCATCTCACAAGCCTCTAAGGGCAGAAGACCATAAATCTATGAGATAGAAAAGTATCACCAGTAGACCTCGAACAGAGAAAACTATACTAATGATCAACAAGAATGGAATGAGATTTCCGATGATCCAAGAAATGAGAGTTGAGAAGGGTTTCAAAGATCTTATACGGAATATAAGTGAGAGCTATAGGGCGGTTTGTAGAAGGATCAGAACGGCTACCTTTCTTCGGAATAGGATGGACTAATGCGCGCTTCAAACACTGGGGGAAAGTACTAGTATTAAGGCATAGAGAGAAAAGTTGAAAGAGTGATGGAGTCAGCTCAGAGGCAAGCTCCCTTAAAACTCGATGGATGAGGAATGCCATCCGGTCCCCTTGCCTTCCTAACGCTCATAGATTTCAGAAGCCCTTGCACCTGATCAAATGTTATCACAGGTAAAGGCATGGGACATCTGAGAGGATAAGGATGATGAGGAGTTACAAGGAATATAGAGGTAAAATATAAATAAACTTATGAAAAATTGTTTTTATCTCCCTCATGTAGTAGAGAGGGGCCCACACACTTTAATGTTGAATACAACCACCTTTAAACATTCTCACCTTTACCTCCCATGGTGACCTTACTCTCACAATTTCGTAACACCAAATGAAAAGGCGCTAAAGACGTCATAAGTCACATGATCATTGGTTTAACGCTTGTATTAGAAGATGACCAAAAAATTATGTGCATATTTATTGGGGCGAGGCCCGTAGCATTTGATACTTTTGCTACTACGTTAATCCGGCTCTAGCTGTCTCTAGTGTTGAATTTCCAACTTGGTATTTCCGCTTCCCAGTGTGCAGTGACAGCAACTGTACATGCACTCAAAAATTATTATTATTATTATTAATGTTGTTTTTAAAGTGATGTTATGCTAAAATAAATTTTCTTTTTTTCTTTTATAAGTTTTAGATACTTTTAAAAAAATGGATTCTCAAATTTTAAACTATGAAAGGGAATAAATTATAATAGCAAATAACTTTTGATTTCAATCCAAATAAATCAGCTTCATATATCTGTTATATCTGATAGTTTTCGTATTTATTTTTGTAGAATCAAAAACTGTCTATTGAAATACCTTTAAAAATCTAACAAATCAAAATACAAAAAAATAATAATAAAAAAAAAACTTGAGTTATAAGTTTCATCTAAATTCTATCAAGATCAGAATTCCTTTGCGAGATTTCAAATATCTTTCTTGAGAAAAAGAAAATGACCTTTCTCTTCTGTTAGTCCTAAGGCATCCTTAAAATTTGAATGATCGACATTTTTGGAAGATGATTCTCTTGACCATTTTTAGAGCATCTTAAAATTTGCACAATAGAGTCGGTTTTCCAAAAATATACCAAAATAATAGATTTTTTAGTTAGCTCATTCTTATTTAACATGGCATTTGTGTTCTCAAAATATTTAACATGTGTATGCAGCCCCCCAAAAATAATAATAAAGCCTATATTATTATTATTATTAGT
>SEYY01000016.1:112110-122716 GCA_009176605.1 Armadillidium nasatum | reverse complement strand
CTCCGTTAACATTCAAAAGTAGCGCCAACAGAGTTTGCATAGATTTTTTGTTTTTTCTAACCTCAGAAACAAAACGTAATATGTGATTGGCTCTTTTATTCTCGCTATAAGGATAAAACATATTCTTTCCTTTTTTGATGTAAATGATTAGACGAATGCCTGACATTATTCGGGAGAATATTATTTTTAACTACACAATTTGCTATTCACTCTTGGAAAAACGTTTATACGGCTTGCCAATGTAATTTTCCCAGAGTTAGCGGTTTAGAATAGTGTGAAATAAATACATTTTGAAGATACTATATATAACGATTTAGGTTAGAAGGACAGGCAATGTGACAGCGAACGAACTAAGCTATTAATATTCGAAAGCATAGTATATGAGATGCCTACGATTTCGTCGGATAAATATATGTTCGTTGCGTAAATAGTATTACTTTAAAATTCTTAAACATTGTTCTCTCGAAAAGATTTATTCCGATATAGCGAATAGTAATACACTTTTCGGTAAATGTAACAAAACATCGCTACAATATGATGGAAAGTTTATTTATATATATTATATATATATATATATATATATATATATATTATATATATATATATATATTATATATATATAATCGTCCTGACATTCTGTATGTCTGGAAAGGAATGCTCTAATGATGATCATTTTTTCTTCACTTTGATAATTGGTCTTCTGTATTTCGGAATTTCGGTAAATCTTTAGCTTTCACGCTGGACATATCAAACCTTTGATAGAGTCTGCACAGCTTTGATTTCCAAGTTTCCCTCTTTGGTATCTATCCTTCACTCTGTAACCTTCTCTGTGATCTCTTTTCAGTCGTTCTGTTGCAGCAGCAGTAGACGACCATCGTTCTTCTCTAATCTATTAATAGTGGTGTTCCTCAGGGTTTTTTTTTTATTTTTTTTTTTTTTTTTTTAACAATTATCTTCTTCCATAACTTCTTTTATCCATTCAACCTTTTTTTCCTTTCATTTGAAAGGCGCCCTACAAAACCGCAGTTATCTCATGCTAGGAGGGTTGCCTTGGAGCAGCTGACCTCTCATCTTTCTCGTATTTCCAATTGAGCCAGAGAAAACATGGTTGTTTTCAATGCCTCAAAAACTCAATTCTTTCACCTATCTACTAGGTGATATTTTCCATACGACTATAATATCTTCGAAAACGCTCAACTCCAACCTTGCCCTATCCTCAATATTTTTGATGTTTCCTTTTCTCGGATCTTTCTTAAAGGATCACATTATTCTCCTCTAACCAGCTTCTAAGAGAATTGTTCTGGGGCCTCGGAATTTTTTGCGCAGTTCCAGCTGCGATCTGTATAGGAGTGTCGTCCGTTCCTGTTATATGGAATATGCGTCGCATATCTAGGGTTCTTCCACTCACGCAGCTCGTCTTGAAAAGGTGGAAACTAAATCTTTTCGTCTCATTAATTCTCCTCTTAATAACTTTCAAATCTCTTTCTGCCCGTAGAACCGTTGCATCACTCTCCTTATACTATCGCTATTACAATGAACATTGTAATAGCGATAGTATAAGGAGAGTAGTTCCAGTAGTTCTTTAGTAACATCTTTGCTGAATCCAAATTTTTAATTACTTTTTCATAATTCCAAACGGTACCTGAGAAAAAGACATTTCAAGTAATACATTTCGAACGACATTGAAACTATATTCTATGATTCGAATAAGTTAAAAAGAAATTTTCCCAGTTCAATTTTTTTACAACAAAGAATATCGATAAAGTATCGATATTTATATCTTTACCCATTCGAATTTATTATGGACCTTTATATATATATATATATATATATATATAATATATATATATATTATATATATATATATATATATATATGCTATTACTCAAGAAAGAACTCGTTATAGAATGTGTCGATACGATAATATATCGAATCATTGTAGTTTATCGATATACTCAATTATTTATGCATATAAGAAATAATCGGCAAAACTTTTGTTAATTTATCCGTATATATATATATATATATATATATATATATATATTATATATATATATATATATATATATATATATATATATATATTATATATATTTTTTTTTTTTTTTTTTTTTTTTTTTTTTTTTACACATCACCACCACTCACGGGCAAAGCCCTATTCAAGGAGGGGGTGTTAAAAGAATAAAAATGAAAGTAAATAGAGTACAAAATCCCCACCTAAAGTACCCACCTAACGCAAATTTCTCAGGTGGGCGCAGACGCGGGCTTTAAAGAAATTGAGATTAAATGCAGAGGGAAATACAGAAGATAGAAGAGAGTTCCACAAGACAAGGTGGCAGGAAAGAAGGAGGCACCACAGCGGACAAGCCTGGAGTTACCTATGTCCACGCAAAATTGATGCGCGGACATTGCACCCCTTGTGCTGCGAGGACGACGTAAAGGTGGAGGTACACGGGTGGATAGTTCCCTCGAGCATTTGCCACTGTAGTACCTATAGAAAAGTGACAAGGCACCAACATCACGTCGCAAAGATAAAGAATCAAGAGAATTAGAAAGAGCGGACAGTTTATAAGTCTTTTAGCCTTTGACTCAACCCTATCCAAAAGACGGGTGAAACCTGAGCCACCCCAGATATGAGAGCAGTACTCCATACAAGGGCGGATGAGACCCTTGTATAATTGGAGTAACTGCGAGGAAGGAAAAAATTCTCGCAGTCTAAACAGAACTCGCAGCTTCTTTGAGGCCGCCCATATGTGATATGAGGTTTCCAAGACATTTTTTTGTTTATGTGAAGGCCAAGGATGTTTATATTGTCAACAGGAGAGACGGGAGAACCATCGAAAGAAATAGAAAAGTTAGGAGGTGTCTTTGAGAGAGAGATTTCTAGAAGTTGAGTTTTTAAAGAGTTGAATTTCACAAGGTTGAGACGACCCCACTGGGAAATTCTATCCAGATCTGCAAGAATGGAATCGGAAAGATGTAGACGAGAAGCAACTCTAGATGCAAAAGAAGGAGCAGATTTGAAATGAGTAGAAGAATGGAGGGTTGAGTCATCGGCATATGAATGTATAGGGTTAGATGAACAGCTGAGAAGATCATTAATGAAAAGTAAGAATAGAGTAGGAGACAAGACAGAACCCTGAGGAACACCACTATTGACAGGAAAGGAAGAAGAAGTCGCTCCATCAACAACAGCCGAAATGGAACGATTAGAAAGAAAACTAGACATAAGTAAGCAAAGAGAAAGAGGAAACCCAAAGGAGGGGAGCTTGGAAAGCAGTAACGCATGCCATACCCGGTCAAACGCCTTAGATATGTCAAGCGCCACCACGCAAGTCTCCCCGTGGTCCCTAAGGGCAGAAGACCATAGATCTGTAAGATAGGAAAATATATCACCAGTAGACCTCGAACACGAAAGCCATACTGATGATCAGAAAGAAAGGAATGAGATTCCAGATGATCTAAGAAGTGAGAGTTAAGAAGGGTTTCAAAGATCTTAGACAGAATACAAGTGAGAGCTATAGGGCGATAGTTGGAAGGATCAGGGCGGCTACCTTTCTTCGGAATAGGTTGGACTATTGCGCGCTTCCAACACTGAGGGAAAGTACTAGTATTGAGGCATAGAGAGAAAAGTTGAACGAGGGACGGAGCCAGCTCAGAGGCACACTCCCTTAAAACTCGGGGAGGAATGCCATCCGGCCGCTTGCCTTCCTAACGTTCATAGACTTTAGAAGCCCATGCACCTGGTCAAATGAAATCACAGGCAAAGGCATGGGACCTCTGAGAGGAGAAGAAGTAGGAGGAGGATTGCCGGAGTCGTCCAGGGTTGAGAATTAGAGGAGAATAGGAGGCCGAAGAGATTAGCCTTTTCAGTTGGAGTGTTAGCAACAGAACCATCAGAGCGAATAAGAGGAGGAAAGGAAGATTTACAGAAATTGTTGGAGATGTTTTTGGCAAGAGGCCAGAAAGATTTTTCAGTAGGAGAATTTAGGAGCTCAGCACACCTTCGTTTGGTGAAAGTCTGCTTTGCTCGTCGAAGAATATCCCTGCAACGATTCCGATCTGAATGAAAATTAGCTAGAGTGATAGGAGAAGGAGAATTTTTCCACTGTCGATACGCAATGTCTCTAGCCTGAATGGCACGAGAACAAGCACGATCGAACCATGGATTTTGAGGAGAGAACGATTTAGTTTAAGAAGGAATGAACCTGCTCATCCCATCAACGATTACGGCCCCCACCTTATCGGCAGAGATCGAAGCGTCACCAGAGACAAAGCAGTCACTCCAGGAATAGTTAGCGTAGAAGCAACGCAAAGCCCCCCAGTCAGCCCGATCAAAGTGCCAGAAGATACGCTTAGGGCAGGGTGGAGCAGTTGGAGAGAAAGCATGAAAATTAAGAAAATTAGATTGTGGTCGGAGTTACCAATAGTGCGAAGATAGCATATTTATAGAGAGAAGGACTAGTAGTGAAGCATAAATCAAGAGTGTTCAAGAATTGGTTGGGACGATCTGGAATGTGTGTTGGTTCTTTAATCAGTTGCTCCAGATCGTTGAGAATGTTGAATGATTCGGCCTCCTCTCCACCTGAATCGGTATGAGAGGAACCTAACCATTCAGTGTTGTGTACGTTGAAATCCCCTAAATAGAGGACCTCAGTATTTGGATGCGAAGATGTAACAGTCTCGTGAGAAGTAGTTAGGTACTCAAAAAAGGTAGAAAAATCTGTTCTATTAGGAGAACAGTAGCAGAAGCACAAGATTATTGAAGTGGTAGGAAGAAAGATTTTAAGCCACAGAACATCGAAGTTAGGAGATTCAAGATTCACAAGACGTGTTACCGGAGTGTTGGTGTTAACATAGGCACAAACTCCACCCTTAGAACGGAAATTATGAAATAAGTTATAGTTGGATATATTAAAAAAGTTAGGAGAGGAATTCTTTGATATCTGGGTCTCAGACAAGAGTAAAAGGTTAGGATGAGAATTAGAGAGATGGTATTCCACAGAAGCTAAGTTAGAGCGTAAGCCACGGATGTTGGTGAAGTGTACAGAGAACCCACGTCTGCGCACACCAGCCATTCTTCACAAACACTTGCGTTCAAAACAGACAAACAAACAGCCAATCTAGCAAACTGACAAACACAAACAATCACACGAGCAAATAGAAAGACTAACGAAGAGACAAACAAAACAAAATAAAAACTGAAAATGCTTATGTTAAAAACAAATATTAAAACGTTAAAAACACAAACACAAACAATCACACGAGCAAACGGTCAGACAAACAAAACAAAATAAAAACCCAAATAATACTTATGTTAAAAACAAATATTAAAACGTTAAAATCAATTATGGAACTATATAACTTAAAAACTATTTCTGTTTAAAACAAAATTTTCACTAAAAACTTACCTTAAATTTTATCAATCACTAGTCGATCCCGTTGTAAATTAAACCACTATAGATACTAAATTTTAAAACGCAAAAAAAAAATTCTAAAACAAATATACACAGTAGATTAACAATTAATTATAAACGTTTAAAAACAACGGATACACTAAAATGCACTAAAACACAAATTAAAACGCTTAAGATAAAAAAAAAAACAGAAACACAACACGGAGAACACACTAGACACAACCATCCACCACCAGAGGAGAATACATCGTTTTAAAATATTATATTTACCTAAAATATTTTTATAGTTATACACTGTGTTCCGTGGGCGTAGCTTAATATCTTTTAGAAAGACTATTGGCTGAAAATTTAATCTAAATTTTAGACCCATGTTACTTTGAAAAATGATCGACCAAAGCAGTAGTGCATTATTTCATTCCACGGTAGTACCTTCGCCTCACACTAGAGTGTCTATGCTCCCACTACCTCTAAACCCCAGTTCTTCACATATTCCCACATTTTACAAGCACTTACTCTTACATTACCTTTATAAAACAAAATGGCTAAACTCAGAGCTACCTCGGAGATGCTTCGAGGGGCGGCATCCAAATAATGACCCTAATCCACCCATCACCCCATCATCATTTGGGAGTTGGCGGCCTCCGATGATGAGGATGGTGCAGACATGACCCGGCGTCCGGCTTGTCCCGGTGCACGGTCTTCTTTTGCTTCTACCTCTACCTTAGACGATTACGGAGCTATTCCTCCTCCTTCAACCCCCTAGAACTCATTTATGCATAATATTATAATTTCTTCTAAAGATGTCATTTCTGCTCTCTCTGAGCTTAAAACTAGGAAGGCGTATGGCCCTGATGGTATTCCTCCTGCGGTTCTCAAAACTTGTGCTTCCGAGCTTACAACCTGCCTTGGTAAACTATTTCGTCTTTGCCTTTCTACTTCGACCTTCCCTTCTTGCTGGAAACGTGCGCTCATTCAGCCTGTACCGAAGAAAGATAACACTTCTCAACCCTCCAACTACCGTCCAATTTCTTTAGCCTCCGTTCTTTCTAATATTTTGGAATCTATTCTTAACAGGAAGATTTGGAAACATCTCAATTCTTCTAATCGTATTTCTAATCACCAGTATGGCTTTCGTAAAGAACGTTCTACTGGTGACCTTCTTTCCCTACTTTCTGACTCTTGGTCCTCCGCTCTCCGGGGTTTCAGTGAGTCTTTCGCTGTGGTTTTCGACTTATCGAAGGCCTTCGATAGAGTCTGGCACAAAGCTTTGATTTCCAAACTTCCCTCTTCCGGAATTTATCCTTCTCTCTGTGACCTTCTCACCAATTTCCTTTCCGGTCGTTCTATAGCAGCTATTGTAGACGACCGCCGTTCTTCCTATAAATCTATAAATAGTGGTGTTCCTTAAGGATCTGTCCTATCCCCAACTCTTTTTCTAATTTTCATCAATATATATAGTTTAAAAAGCAATTGTTGCTTCTATTACTTCGTCTCCTATGCACTCCCATGCCGATGACTCCACTCTTCATTTCTCCTTTCAATTTGAAAAACGTCCCTCCCAAAAGCAGTTTATTCATTCAAGAAGGATGGCCTTGAAGCAACTGACCTCTGATCTTTCTCGTATTTCAAATTAGGGCAGAGAAAACATGGTCGTTTTTAATGCCTCAAAAACTCAATTCCTCGATCATTCTACTCGACACAATCTTCCACACAGCTATGACATCTTCTTCGAAAACACTCAACTCAAACCTTCATCTGTTCTCAATATTCTCGGTGTTTCTTTTTCTCGTGATATTTCTTGGAAAGATCACATTTCTTCTCTCTCTAAACAAGCTTCTAAGAGGTTGGGTGTTCTCAGGCGCCTTCAGTATTTTTTCAATCCACCCCAGTTGCTTGCTCTTTATAGGGGGGTTGTTCGCCCCTGTATGGGATACGCCTAGCACATCTGGGGTGGTTCCACACATACAGCTCTTCTTTAAAAGGTGGAGTCTAGGGCTTTTCGTCTTATCAACTCTCCCCCTCTTACTAACTCTCTCCAATCTCTTTCTTCCCGTCGAATTGTTGCTTCACTTTCTCTATACTATCGCTATTACAACGGACATTCCTCATCTGAACTCTCATGTCGCATACCTCCTCCATTGAGAAGGACTCATGCGGCACGCCTTTCTACACTGTCTCATCTTTTCTCTGTCCAACTCTCTGACCCCAGACTTAACCGCTATTCTCAATCTTACATATTCTCTATTGGTAAAGTCTGGAACACGCTCCTTTATCCGTTTTCCCAACTTCCTTTGAGTTGCACACTTTTAAACGCTGTGTATCGGATCACGTTAGCCATTAACGACCAGATTCCGAATGCTCCCCAACTCTGGATAATGGTAGACCTCCGGCCTTTGCCCACCAAGAGGAGACATATATATATATATATATATATATATATATATATATATATATATATATATATATATATATATATATATATATATATATATATATATATATATATATATGCAAAGGTAAAAAATATGAACAAGAAGATATGCGAAACCGAAAGAAAATCAAATGAAGGATTAAGAAAAATGCGAAAGACAAAGTAGAGAAAGAAGAAATGTTCAACAAAAAAAAAAGAAAAGTGGCGCAACCCACACAAAACAGGGAAACATACACGGAATGAAAAAGGGGGAAGAGAGAGAGAGAGAGAGAGAGAGAGAGAGAGAGAGATGGTAAATGCAAGCAGAATTTAAAAGAAAACTGATTATGTTCCAGTAAGCGACTCGAGACTAAAACTGCTGAGTAAGGAATTAGGTGTTCGCGAACTCAAAGTCACCAAATTATAATCGGTGTTCGTTTGTGTGTGTGGATGCTAATGAAAAAGAATGAATAAATATCAAGCTTACCTTATTTTGGAGTCACTATAATGAAGGAACGACGTGATTGTGGACAAAGAAAAAACAAAAGTAATTACCGAATAAATTTGACCCTTACTTTCCACAGTTAGTATTTCAAGGATTGTGAAGTTACTACCCCAAATGAACAATTCCAAGAGAAATAGAGAATTAGGTAAAGCATAATGAATGATGAACGTAAGTTATTAATGGCTACAAGATCTAAAGAAGAAAAGACTATCACAATTAATTTTGACTTTTCAAAACAAGCTGAAATACATATGACGAATGTTTTCACAAAGAGAGGAAGAGGAACTCTGCAATAAAGAGACTTTCGCAAGATTTTAGGGCAGGTTTCAAAGTTGATGTACTGTGTTTTTGGGAATGTTTAGTTGCAGAATACTCCATATATATAAGCTATATATATATATATATATATATATATATATATATATATATATATATATATATATATATATATATATATATATATATATATATATATATATATATATATATATATATATATATATATATATATATATATATATATATATATATATATATATATGTAGCCAGGATTTTTTTTTTTCGGGGGGTTCATATATATTATATATATATATATAATATATATATATATATATATATATATATATATATAATATATATATATATATATATATATATATATATATATATATATATCTATATAGATAAATATTAGTACTCACCAACTAACAAAATATTGAAGAACGCTTTATAACAATAATTTTAATCTTCTAGCTTTTTTAGATGCAAATTCACCAATAACCTCTTCCGTGTTGACTTTGCAACTTCGGTGAATGCTCATGCAGAGAAGTTTCAATGGAATCTTTCCATTTATTAAATTGTTGCTTCACGAGTGATTTCACTTTTACATGGTCCCTTTACCTGCATGCTCATTACAAAAAAAACACACAATATTTGCACAAAGCTCCTTGGTCTCCTGCTTGACTATAAAACAAGCCATGGGAATCTTTTTAGCCATTGTAGCTGAAATTTCAGATTTCTTTTACCACATTTTGGAAAATTAAAGTCATTACCTGGTCTCCAAGGCTTATTTAAAATTTTGAATTTTTCCTGATCTGATATACTTGTATTTGATAAATAATTACCTACATCTAAATTATCTATATTATTACTGCTAGGAAATATAACGTGAAGGTCATTTACATCTTTCTCATTTTCATAATTTGTGTTATTTTAGCACAAGAAGCTGCCACATCAGTCCTTTTCACTTTCTTAAAACCAAAATCAAGGAGCGAATTTAGACGTTTGTTTGCCATTTAAATATTGCTTTTTGCTCTACTAAAATAATTAACTAAATTCTTTAAGTATTTGATCAGATTTATTCAGTAAAAGGTTTTTTAACAAATAGTGTGAAAATCACTGAAACTGAAAAACACAATCTCTAAAAAAAAAATCACTTTGCAAAAAGAAAAAAAAAGTTTTGCACATGTGAACTCATATAGATCTAATTACTTCGGTAATAACTGAAAACTGAACATGAGACGCGCTTCGGCAAATAAATTCAAAGAAAATTTTCATTAGGAATATTAATATCGATTCTGTAGGATTTTGTAATATATGTAATTTATTTATCAATACATTATATATATTAAATTGTTAATTTAAGAGAAATAGCATATGTAAAGTTATAAAAAACATATTACGCCAACCCCATATTACTTTACACAATTTGTGATCAGTCATCAAATTTTGTCATTTGCTTAATAGAACACACACACACACACACACACACACACACACACACACACACACACACACACACACATATATATATATATATATATATATATATATATATATATATATATATATATATATATATATATATATATATATATTATGGAACGATTAATTTCGGGGGGGTTAGAACCCCCAGAACCCCCCCCTGGATACGGCCTTGTATATATATATATATATATATATATATATATATATATATATATATATATATATATATATATATATATATATATATATATATCTTTATCTTTTTCGATTTCCAGAAAGACTCTTTTCCTTATCAGCTGAAATAGCATCTTCTTCCTTCTAGCAATGAAACTCATAATCCTGTAGTTCTTCAAAGATATAGGTTTCCATTGCTATCCTTGAGTATTACTCTCAGGAAAAGTTTTTATCTGTTCAGTAGGACTAGCAACTTTTTCCATCTAGCCTTTAAATCCTAGAATCTCCTGAATATAATTTTAATGGACACAAAGACTATCAGTGATGGTCCTG
>SEYY01000016.1:72110-107110 GCA_009176605.1 Armadillidium nasatum | reverse complement strand
TGTTTTTGGATGTTTTCCACGAACTCCCAATGCTCTCCTTTCAGCTCTCTCTTCAGTCAGGGAAACAAAAAAAATCTCACGGAGCCAAGTCGGGACTATAAGGGGTCTGGGTGACCCCCGGGGTGTTACTCCGGCCAGGAAATTGGTAACGATGAATGCCGTGTGGCCGGGGTAATTGTCATGGTGGAGCTTGACCGTGTCTTTGATGTCAGCCCTCACGCGCGCGACCCGGCGTTTCAATCTCTTGAGCATCTGCAGTTTGTCCCTGCGGTACTAACTCAAAATGGACGATTCCTCGGATGTCAAAAAAGACAATGAGCATCGTTTTGATGCGAGACTTGCTCATTCGCGTTTTTTGGGGGGCGGGGGATGATTTTGTGTGCTACTCGCTGTTCTGCCTTTTCGATTTTGGGTCGTACTCGAACTTCCAGGATTCGTCTCCGGTTACTGACAGAGTTAAGAAAGTCCGGCTCATTTTGAATCAAATCCAACAATTCTTGACAGAGTAAAACTCGAAGTTCTTTCTGCTCTTCCCTCAACACTTTCGGCACAAGCTTCGCGCAGACCTTGCGCATTTGCAGATCCTCGGTCACTATCCCATGTACCGCAAATGTGGACATGTTTATAGTGTCAGCGATTTGCTGGATAATCAATCGACGATCGGAAAGCAAAACATCGCTAACACGATTCTCGTTTTCGTCGGTTCTGGCGGTTGCTGGGCGTCGACAACGGGGCTCGTCTACGATCTCCTCCCGGCCCTCTATGAACGCCTTGTGCCATCTGCCGGACTGTGACCTTGACATGCAATCGTTCTTGAAGGCCACTTGAAGCTTCTGGAATGTTTCGGTTGCATTCTTTCCAAGCCGCACACAAAACCTGATTGCGTATTGCTGTTCAAGCGAACGCTTCATCGCGCCGTGTTACAAAGTCGAAAAACACTTCATGCGGAGGCACGTCTTTCCACTCAAAGACCCCTCATCACATTTTCTGACTCATTTTTCCCCGCTGCGATGGATAGTCGTGGCACAAAAAAATCATGCGCATTGCTTTCATAATGGACCCTGTATGTTACCTTAAACATCTGACGCATGCTAAAATTTAACCCTTAGATCAAACCAAATTAAAGTCTGACATAACTCAATACAAAGCATTTGAAGATGTGTTTTAGATTTAGCAGCACAATCCATTTAAATTAAGCATAATATCCAAGTCATATATATATATATATATATATATATATATATATATATATATATATATATATATATATATATATATATATATATATATATATATATATATATATATATATATATATATATATATATATATATATATATATATATATATAGTAAAAATATGCCAAAGCCGCACATCAAAGTAATTCGCAAACAAATTTCCCAAAAAAATACTTTTTAAAATCAATAATTAAAAAAATAAATAATTTAATTAACTTAATTAAAGCAATTAAAAAACTAAAAGAAGAAAAAATGACAAATGTACGCTAGCTTTCGAAGCCATATCCAGACTTTTTTATTCTAGCTAACCAATTAAGATAATGAAAAAGTAAGTGAGCAAAAAACAAACTATTCAGAAAAAAAAAGAAACTGGCAACTATGTCAAAAAACTAATCCGAAACAGTCAAAACTATTTTTTTAAATGCTGGAACACCTTTTAAAGTACAAGTTTTGGAGCGTAGAGTGAGAAATGTATATGAAGGTTCAATTAGTTATGTATTATATGGGTGAAGATCTATTTTCATCATACCTTTGCGATAAATTTAAGCTGAGTATAGAGACATAAATTAATTGTTTATCAGTTTATGCTGAATATAAGTGTAAAGTTCTGTAATTTGTATATTAGATAGATGACACCATGCCTGTTCATGCCTTAGTGATAAAGTTAGGTTAACCATGGATATTCAAATTATATATTGAATAGTTTTGGTTGAATAATGAATGTAAAGTTCTGTAATTTGTATATCAGATAGATACTAGCATGTCTTTATTCATACATTAATGATAAAAGTTAGGTTAAATGTTTAGATTTAAAAAGCATTCTGAGTGACTTAGAGCAGAAACGTACACAATGTCTTTGATAAGTGTTGTAGAAATGTTTAAACGTAGCGAGAGAGCATGAATATAATGTAAATAAAGGCCTTCAGGTTTGTGTTAGGGAAATGTTTTTTGAAACATTTATTGTAGAGGGAAGTATTAATGGTTTAAACGAGTGTGGTGTGTTTGTTAGAGGTAATATACATGAATTTTGCTTTCCTATGTTAAGTGTAACAGTGTGCGTAATGGTAAAATCTTTAACTAACTGCTTTTAGTTGGTTACGATTGCTGTGTTTATGAAATGTTTGTATGTCATTGGGTGAGTGAGTGAGTATATGTGGTTATGACTGAACCCTTATACGCATTACGTAATTTTATGCATAAAATAATATTAAAAATGTTTAAAAAAAATAAAAACTTGCAAAATAAAAAAGAAAAACAATTAAAGAAAATTTCAAAACTTACACACTAAAACTGAAAAGCAATAAAAATTCAAATGGAACATTAAAATGTAGAAATAAAAAAGAAAACCTGAAATGAAACTAAAAGTAAAAATAAATATTCGAATTGAAACTCTAAAATTTAAAATAAAACTTAAAATAAACAATTTAAAAACAGTAAAAAAATTTAAAAACTTACAAAATAAAAAACAATAAAAATCAAATGATACATTAAAAAGAATACAGATTAATTGTTGTTTATGCAATGAGTTATTTAGTAGATGAAGGAATGAGTTGTTATATTAGCTTCGTAAATCAACGTCATTTGTTTGAAACACACTATCACGTGTTTATAATTTTTTTATGAAATAAAGTAGCTGTTATGTTTATGTTGTCATTGAATAACACTACATTAATGAAAAATAGTTTCAGATAAGTTAGCAAATGTTTATAATTCATGATTGTGAATAAATGAAAAGTGAAGAACTGAAACTTAAAACGGAGAAGGTGGTAGCTCTTGAAGCAACTGAAGGCCTGGATATGTGAAATGAAAAGATTGGGAAGTTCTAAAGTGAAGATATAAGGATCTTAAAACAGTAAAAATAAAAATCATGAAACGTTAAAAGTTTGAGTGCTTGAAAGTTAAGAATTTGGGATATACAAAAGGATAGTTATGGTGATCATAAAATGGAAAAGGTAGGAATCGTGAAACGGTAGAAAAGTTTTTTGAGAAAAATGGCTAAGGTTAGCAACCTGAAAAATATGTTGAGTGACTGGATATATGTTTAGGCTTGTGAGTGGGAGTGAATGAGTTAATGTATGATTATATATGTATCTGGGGATTTGTTCATGTCTGTGAGCGAATGTATGTGAATATGTATGTATTTGAGTGTATGTGTGCATATGAGTGTATATGATTGTATATGTATCTGGGTGTGAGTGCGTATATATATATATATATATATATATATATATATATATATATATATATATATATATATATATATATATATATATATATATATATATATATATATATATATATATATATATTTGAGTGAATGTGTTTTTGCATGTGCGCATGAAGTTATTTTGGTATTTTATGTATATGTATGCATGTACTTTAATGTACTGCAAAAAAAAAAAAAAAAAAAAAAAAAAAAAAAAAAAAAAAAAGAAAATCTGAGTAGAAAAGGAAAATAACAAATTATTTTAGTTATAGCTTTGTAAAGAAAATAGGGATTAGTTTAGAATATATTTAATAGCATGGAATTAAAATATATGGATGTATGTAATAAAATGCAAATGCAAAGAATGCTATGTGTTTTAAAAAGGAACTTTAGAAATTTGTAAAATTGATATACATGGTGTGCATTAGGTTATTTGGGTATTGTATGCATATGTATGCATGTACATTAATGTATTATGTTAAAATTTTTAAAAAATCTGTGTAGAAAAGGAAAATTACAAATTATTTTAGTTATTGCTTTGTAATGAAAACGGGTATTAGTTTAGAATATATTAAATAATATAGAATAATAATATAGGTATAGTGAAATAAAATGTAAATGCAAAGAATATAAAGTTGAATAAAATGGAATAAATAAATGCGTAAAATGGAAATTTAGAAATATGTAAAACCGATGTACATGGCTTAAAATAATTATTTTATGCTTATATTAGAAAGATTTCGTGGTCAAATGGTTAACGTACTTGAATTCGAAGTTACGTTCGCAATTTCGATATCTCGCAGTGGTAGATTTGAACTGCATTTTTGACAACAGTATATGAGAGAAAATCTACGGAGATAAAACCATGTTTTCAGAAAACCAAAAAAGACCGAGATGAATACAGTGTGAATAAATAAGATGCTGTGGCTACGTCTCCAGTCCCCTAAAAGGGAAGGACTGTGAGGAATGTGGGTTGAGTGGACCCTCGGAAAAAGTATCGCAATACGACAAAAAGTAATAGACTGCTTGAAAAGTAACGGTCTATGTCCAAAAAAAAAAAAAACTCGAAATACGAACGAAAATAACTAATTGCGCCGAAAAAAAAGTTTGAAAATACGACAGAAAAGTAAAAAAAACGACCAAAAAGTAAAAAAAAAAAAAAAAAGACCGAAAGGCAAAAAAACAACAGAAAATTAATTAAAAAAATGACAAAAAGTATATATAAAAAAAAAAAACCAAAAGTAAAAATACGACCGAAAAAAAAATTTACATGAAAGTATAGATTCGAGTTTTGGCTGCTGAAAGTGCAACCCTATATATATATATATATATATATATATATATATATATATATATATATATATATATATATATATATATATATATATATATATATATATATATATATATGCTTAATCTGATATTTTCAACAGAAAGTATTGGTCAATTTGATATTTTTTCAATATCGGCATCCCTACTATGCACTGATATTAAATGGTCCTTACATATGGAAAAAAAATTTAAGCTTATTTATTAATTTCATTTGGATATCGAGAGTTTAATGTTCTTCTACTTTTAATGAAATACTCAATGCAATGCGAAAATATTTGAAATAACTGCTAATTAAGTCAATTCTTTCATTGCTTTTTTATGATCTTTTTATGTTTTTGAAAAAAAACTCACTTTATGTTCTTCTATTACTATTCTTTTGATACATATTTTAAAAATAATAAGCGAAAACTATTATTAGTAGTAGTAGTATTTTAATTTTTATTATTATTATTAGTAGTAGTATTTTTATTATTATTATTATTATTATTATTATTATTATTATTATTATTATTATTATTTTTGCAGTGCCACCCAAGTAAGCGAGACCCGTGTCGAGGGAGGAAGGAGCGCGTCGTTTTCTGTCGAGATCAATTTGAACGCAAAGTTCACCCATCTCACTGCCTGAAGGAAGACAGGCCCACAAGCCATGCAGTTTGCCGGCTACCATGCGAAAGGAATAAGAGATTGCGCAGTCGGTACAAGTGGCGGAAAGGGCCCTGGTCACCGGTAAAGTATCGACGGAAGAAGAAAAAAAAACCTTATACAAAGGGCAAAAAGAAATGAATAATATTTTTTATATTTAAATAATTAAGTTTACGTTTTATTGATAATTTTCGTATTATAGATGTTTTTATATATATAATATATATATATATATATATATATATATATATATATATATATATATATATATATATATATATATATATATATATATATATATTATATATATATATATAATATATATATAATATGGAAAGTTATTTGATATGCCTTAAGCTTAATTTTGATATCAGTTCATAATTTACTAATTAAGAAAATAAAAATAAAGAATAACTGTGATAATAAAGTAGAAATTGTTTTCTGTAAATTTAAAATAACGAAAATGATTAAAAAAGTTTGGTAAATATTTAAATGCATAAAAGCTGATTTTTTTAAATAAATTTTTTAGAATAGTAAAATCAATGACAGAAATTTTAACACTAGGTTCATTCAAAACCTCGCTGGTCAAGCTTATTCATATATATATATATATATATATATATATATATATATATATATATATATATATATATATATATATATATATATATATATATATATATATATATATATATAAGAGTAGTGTAAATATCTAAATAATTAAGTAAGAGGTTAATATTTTTGAACCCAATTTTATGTCAGGCAAACCAATATTATAATTTTTTTTATGCCTTAATTATATTTTTTCTTTGATTTGCTTTAAATATTGTGATACCGAAAGCTGAAATAAATTTTTTTAAAAAGAAAATCAAAGCATTTCCCAAAAGTATTTTAACCCCTTCAAACTCTTTCTAACTTCCATAATTCCCTTGGTTGTTATTGTTGTTGTTTTCTTCTTATGTCTGAAACCATCTAACCTGGTAAGTAGTTGAAGTTTTTAATTCAAAAATTTGTAACGTAAAAGTCAAACGAATATTTTTATTAGTTTGAAAATGGTGATTTCGATCCCATATTATTAGTTAAATAAAAAGTTAAACTAATTTATCTGTTAAAAGCTTCAATTACTAACTGCTTTAACCCTCTTTTAATTTTCTCAAAACCAAACAAATAGACTAATAATAATAATAATAATATAATAATAATAATATTAATTTGTGGCCAAATTTTATATTAGATTTCTTTTAAAACTCTTTTATTAAAATGATATGGAAGTGCTTTCTTGCATGCCACCTGCAATTGCTTCCCCAAGGCCGATTTTTTCTCTTTAAAAGAGAAAATGATGTAAGCTTCTTACGTTTTGCAGCGACCATGGCTCATGTTTGGGCTTATTAAGCTGTAATAAGTTTTTTAAACTATTTGTGCATCATAATCGTACTGCATGTCTTTAGATGCTGACCTGGAAACTTACTTCGAAAGAGCAAAGTAAAACCCATATTGAAAATTAAAAATTAGGATCTTTATTTAATATTACTAAGAGTCACCAAAATTTCTTATATATATATATATATATATATATATATATATATATATATATATATATATATATATATATATATATATATATATATATATATATATATATATATATATATATATATATATATATATATATATATATATATATATATATATATGGAAGTGACAAGTTGTGAATGTTGACGATGAAAATTATTTGCAGTGTTCAGAGTCTTGTGGAGGTGGATTTACCTTTCGAAATGTATCTTGCATTGACACATATTTAGGACGGTCAGTAGTTCATAAGGACTACTGTTTACGGTATAAAATGGTCGAGCCGCGTTCCCAAAGGCGTTGCAACAAGGAACCTTGTCCTTATACGTGGGCAACAGGGGACTGGTCTCAGGTATAATAGATCTCTGTAGCTCTATTCACTTCAAACATAATCATTAATGTTTCTATGTACATAATGTTTCTATCGCTTCATATAGGAAGGTAAAATTTATATATACAGACATGAACACATTCTGAATAACAATAACGTGATATATATATATATATATATATATATATATATATATATATATATATATATATATATATATATATATATATATATATATATATATATATATATACATTAAATTTGCTGGGAATGGGTGTATTCATTGTATTCTTTTTAGTCTTGTGTATTTGCATATTTATTTTATTATTTTTATATTTTTTGTAGAATAGTTTAGGTTGAGGCGATGTTTCTGGTAACGGAGACAAACTTGTTTCTTAACTGAAATTTGTTTACTGACATTTTCCTCACTTTCTTGCTGTAAAAAGTGTACGTGAAAAAAATGTCATTGTCCCAAAGGCTTTTTTCATCATTTGTCCTATTGTTATTTTTACATGTATTTCTCTCTCGAATTATTACGTGGTGTCATTAAATTTTTTTCTTTTCTTCTTTCACTTGCTGTCATACGCTTGTATTATGTAAATAAATAAATAATAATAATTAAGTAAATAATTATGCATGTTTATTTTACCGTGTGACTCAATAATTTTTTTTTTACTAAAATAATGCTGCTATAAAACTGTTTGTGTTATTGGATATCGAGCATGACCTCAATTGCTATTTTGTGCATGAAAAATAATTATTTGTAAATTTTGGTATATGGTGTTATTATTTTTATTATTATTGTTATTTTATATTATTATATATATATATATATATATATATATATATATATATATATATATATATATATATATATATATATATATATATATATATATATATATATATATATATATATATATATATATATATTGTTTTCTTTCCTTTTGAACCATTGATATTGGATGATTGGCTTCCTTCTACTGAAACGGTGATCAACGGATTGGCCTTCTTCGATTTGGTCCTATTATTCATAATACCATTAACTATTCCATTTGCCAAAAAAATTTCAATATTGTGACTTCAAACATCTCTTGAATTTGTGGTATTTGTTAAATCAATTATTCTATCAATCTTGAAATGATATTTAAAATTCAGTGCTCTTGGAGATGTGGTCCCGGTGTTCAAACTAGAGATGTTACGTGTCACAGAGTAACTGCTTTAGGGTGGATTGACCCTGATCCTGTAGAAGGAGGTTGTAGAAGGAAAAATGTGCCATCAAGTAGAAGAGTATGTAACATGGGAACGTGTTCTGACAGTTTCTTTTGGGTTACACGTCCATGGAAACCGGTAAGATACTGTTTTTTTATATAATTTTTTTATTTATCTTATTTATTAGTATAAAGACAGGTGTTATAACTTTTATTGATATTCTGTTCTAGTGCCAAGCGCCTTGTGGTTCTAAAGGGCGTCAAAGAAGAAGCGTTATTTGCGTAGATTTCAAAGGTATTCGTGTTCAGAGAAACAAATGCAAGCGATCTTTGCGCCCGAGACGCAAACAGAGATGCCGAACTTCTCCTTGTGGTCACAAAACTTGTGCAGAGGTACTTAAATGAAGGTTTCAAGGTTCTCTTCAGATTTTCCAATTTAAATTAGCTAATAAATTATAATAGAATATTGAAAAAAGAAAAAATTTATTAAAACATTAATTAGGACAAACGAAAAAAAATTTCTAATTAAAATAATCTAGAATTATTTATAAAACAGGATTCCAAATACAACTTCAAATTAAGCATATATATATATATATATATATATATATATATATATATATATATATATATATATATATATATATATATATATATATATATATATATATATATATATATATATATATATATATATATATATATTCTAAAGAGTAAAATTAACGCACCATCTACAATTTATCAGTTGAGAGGTCCCGACGACATTGTACGATAATGAGAGTACCTGTGTAGAGGTTTGTGCCAGTACCTACACAAATAATGCAGTTTTCATTGATGCATATTTAGGATGATATCAACGAAATACGGTAAAAGGGCAAACCAGTCAAATTCGGTGAGTGACATGGCAGGAGTGGGAACGTAACAGGTATATTGGGTATCGAGATTATTCAACCTTTAACGTTTGTGCGAGTAATACGGAGAAGTAATGACGAAGTTTGACACGCGACGACTGTATGGGAATCACAAGAGTGGCCGCCGAAAGGTACAGCCAACGCCAACGGTTCGGGGTCTCCCATACAACTATCGGAAGGGTCCTACAGAGTTACGAGGTGACACATGCTCACACCAGCCGGCCTGGCCAAGGTAGACTACGGGCATTATCGGCCATAGAGGACAGATATTTACGGTTAATGGCACGTCGCAATCGACATGCCACACCACGTGACCATTGTGCCGAGCTGCAGGCTATCCATCAGACCCTTGTTAGCACGAATACCATTCGACGACCTCGCGGAACATGGATACCACCCACGTAGACCGGCAAGAGGGCCCTCGATAACCCGGGAGAACCGAACAGCAAGGATAGCTTTCGCACAACAACACCTGCATTGGCGGTCCCAGTACTCGTCAAGTGTCGTGTTTAAGGATGAATGGCGATTCAATCTGCCCAGCTCCGACGGACGTTCCAGGGTTTATCGGAGGCGTTCTGAGCTCTATGCGGCATGCACAGTGCAAGAGATACTCCCCTTCGTTGGTGGGTCTTTCATGATTTGGGGTAGTATATCTTTCCATGCCCTCACGGAGTTACACGTCTTCGATGCAGGGTACCTAACCGGGCAACGATACATAACGGACATACGCGAACCTTACATCATACCATTTGGCCCCTGCATCGGTGAATCCTTCTTCCTCATGCAGGATAACGCCAGACCGCACGTTGCCAGATGTGTTGGTGATTACCTGAACACAGTAGGGATTCGAACATTTGACTGGCCCGCGTACAGTCACGACCTAAACTCTTTCGAGCATCTATGGGACACACTGAAAAGGTGGCTGCGACAGCTACAGTACCAGCCACACAGCCTTAACCACCTGTCAAAAACGTCTTTACGCCTATGAAAGGAACTGCCACAGGAAACCATCCAGGATCTCATCATGCACCAACGGTGTTTTGCTCACATATATGCAAGGGGAGGCCACACAAGGTACTGACGGCCAGGGACAGATGGCATGCACATACGCCCTGCAGGTTTGCACCACCTACTTTTATGCCAAGGTGTCCCAGGGCTCCGGGGGCTTCCACGGTGATGCACCACATTATCCCAATTATGTATAACCATGTGTTTTATGTTAGCAATGTTACTACCCGTTTTGTGCTTTAGTATCCTCCTATTGACGTTTTTCCGGTGGTGCATTACTTTTACTTTTCAATATATATATATATATATATATATATATATATATATATATATATATATATATATATATATATATATATAATATATATATATATATATATATATATATATATATATACTCTGGTGGGAGAAAATAAAAGGTTTGCAAAAATCCACCAGAGCTGACAGAGTAATTCCAAGATCAGGATCAAAAACTGACATGAACCAATGCACGTATTTGAATACTTTAAGTTAAAGTAAGTGTGAAAAAAAAAATTTCAGAATTTACCTGTTGAGTTTATTTAATGAAGAACAAAGCAATGGAATCTAGGGTGAGAGAGCAAGACAAAAAATGTATTTCACTGGTGATAACTTGTCTTACGAACTCCTCAAAGGAGAAGAAATTCAACGAGAGTGTTCATAAAGACAAAATCTGTTTTAACAACGATAGTATAAGATGAGTGATGCAGCAATTCGACGGTCAGAAAGTTATTGGAGAAAGTCAGTGAGAGCCGAAATATTAACATGGCAGAAAGGCCTAAGCGTTATGCACGAAAAGAACTTTATGAATGATCCAACCGATGTACGTGAAGCATGTTCCATATAAGAACAAATGGCGTTAACATACAAACCTCCTAGAATATTGTTTGATATTTGAAGTTGGATAAAACGCCTTTCAAACTTAAATGGGTGATATTGTCTACATAATTATATCTATGAAGTGAAAAATACACATATTAATAAATGTAGAGTATAAGTTGGGAACATTACAGAACTTTTGAGAAATTCGACAATTAACAGATTTAAAGGATGATTGGTCATGTCTAAAACATCTGCAATAGAATAAAGGTTACCAAGTGAGGAATAGATACCGAAAGAGGTAGTTTAGAAATCCCAGAGAAAAGGTTTTGCCGAAATGCCGAATCATAGACCCAAGAGTCAGATATAAGAGAAAGAAGGTCACCAATAGAATTTCCCTTTGAGAAGACTTTCTGGTGATCAGAGACAAGATTAAAAAAGTGAAGATGATTTCAATTCTTCCTCTTAAGAATAGATTCGAGAACTTGGAAAAGGACGGATGTTAAATCGAGAGAACAATAGTTAGATCGTTGGGTGGTGTTTTGGGTCTTCACAGATTTTTTGTAGGAATTGGTCCAAGCTTACTCATTGTGGTACCTTTTTTCATAGACATATTAATATGTCTTATGACTGCAAACTTTAGGTCCACTGAGAAAAACATTCACATATTTCCTGCGGATTTCTTAGCCATAAAAGGGATTTTTTTTCTTTTAATTTTGAATTATCCTTCTTGAATTATTATTATTCTTGAATGGCAAAATTATTATTATTATTATTATTATTATTATTATTATTATTATTATTATTATTATTATCATTAATATTAATACAACTATCATTTTTATAAGTATTATTATTATTATTATTATTATTATTATTATTATTATTATTATTATTATTATTATTACCACTATCATTAATATTATTACCATCGTTTCTGAAAATTCTTATCAAAGTTGACATACTTTTGTTAGAATTATAATTGGTATTACTATTATCATTATTACTAATTATATTAGATGTTTGTATTTTAATTATTATTATTATTATTATTATTCCTTTTGTTATATTTTATGGATCATATATATATTTACTTATTACTAAATAAATTTAAAAATTTTTTATCTATTAAACTGTGGGATTCACTGTATTCTCTTAGTAGCCTCTTTTCAGAGAACTGTAAAGTCTCACTATAATTATTATTGTATTTAGTAGTATAGAACCTACTGTGTTACTGTAAAATTGCAAATGTACACTTTCCGAATTATTATTATTATAATTATTATTATTATTATTATTATTATTATATATATATATATATATATATATATATATATATATATATATATATATATATATATATATATATATATATATATATATATATATATATATATATATATATATATATATATAATATATCGAGTTGATGAGTCAACTTTTCTTGCAGGTGAAAACCGCTTTAGATGTTTACTTGGATGGAGAATATTCTCTCTTAGTTGGAGGTGTAAATATGACAATATTCTGTCATGAAATGAATACAACTGAGCCTAAAGAGTATCTCACTTTACCAGCAGCTGAAGAGGGTAATTACGCTGAAATATACAGTAAAATATAGATATATATATATATATATATATATATATATATATATATATATATATATATATATATATATATATATATATATATATATATATATATATATATATATATATATATATATATATATATATATATATATGTACAAATGATTGGGCTATATTAACATAGTTAAATTTTGAATAATTTATTTTTATATTAACAACAATTTAAAAATAAATTTTTGTTAAAATTCAAATAACATGAAAATGTTTTGTAAATGGAATAGTTAAAAGAATCCTTTTGAAGAAAAGAGCGAATCAAATTTTAATCGAAAATTAAATAATTATTCACAAAAACAAAGTTTACAATCTATATCGCTCTAATATCCTGCTTTTTCTTCTATTAGTAACTCGAGATGAGACCGCAAGTAGTAACAGAGGAAAACCATTGATCAAGGGTGGGGTCCCTGGGGGCCCCAGCCCTAGGGTAAGGTCTCCTGTGACCCCAACCCCCTGGGGCTGAACCCTAGGGTACCACCCAGAAAAATCTTGCAAAAAAAATAAAAATACAAAATGAATATATATATATATATATATATATATATATATATATATATATATATATATATATATATATATATATATATATATATATATATATATATATATATATATATATAGTCGGTTTTAATAAAATTCTTGCTAATAAATTAATTAATAAAATTTCAAAATTTAATGATTGTTCTAATTCGTGATAAAATACGTTCCATCCTGCAGGGAACAACCCCACACCATTCTCTGGGGTTCGTCCTGACTGCAGGGGTCCACCCGCACAGCTGGGAGGGGTCCGCTTTTTAAAAAATCCCACCCTCAAATGATCATTATTATCATTATTTTTCTCTCTTTCTTCTTCTTCTTCTTCTTCTTCTTCTTCTTCTTCTTCTTATTATTATTATTATATTAGTAGTAGTAGTAGTAGTAGTACTATATATATATATATATATATATATATATATATATATATATATATATATATATATATATATATATATATATATATATATATATATATATATATATATATATATATATATATATATATATATATATATATATATATATATATATATATATATATATATATATATATATATATATATATATATATATATATATATATATATATATATATATAATATATATGTGTCAGAATAGAACACCAAAACCTTCCTTATTATTATTATTATTATTATTATTATTATTATTATAATTATTATTATTATTATTATTATTATTATTATTATTATTATTATTATTATTATTATTATTATTATATAACAGACTGTTACACACACATGCATACATGCACACATAGGATGTTTCCATAGTAACTTTTTAATTCTTTTCACTAAATATTATTTTATATTTACTATATATATTTATTATTATTATTATTATTATTATTGTTATTATTATTTTTATTATTATTATTATCATTATTATTATATTATGTTTACTCCATTTTTTAGCATTGCCATTATTATTATTTTTATTATTATTATTTTTATTATTATTATTATTATTATTATTGTTATTCGTAATACTAGTAGTAGTGGTATCTCATATTCTAAGATCTTAAGACACCTTATTTTATCAGCATGAATTAGTCTATAGAAACTTGTAAGGGCAGACACTTAAACATACATTCTCTCAAACATCCAAACACATACACAAATATATCACATACACATTCATACGCAAGTACATGGTAGATATATATTCGCTAATACATCAATCAGCCTTACCAACAACTTTCTCTCTCTCAAGTCAAGCACAAGCAAACACAAACATTCTCTTATAAATTCGCTATATATTATAAACAAATTTCACTAAATATTACAAAAATTAACATTTCAAAAGCATTTCATTCATAAAAAATCACGTATTTTATATACTTTATAAGTAATGTGAACATAATGGAACACCGAATTTCTTTAAAAAACAAGTGTAAGCATAAATCTGTCATATATGTATATATATATATATATATATATATATATATATATATATATATATATATATATATATATATATATATATATATATATATATATATATATATATAATTTAACAATATAAAATACATTTTTAATTTACTTACGGTAACGTTCCACTGAGACAAACCGAGTCCATCCAAGATTCACAACATCATAGTACAAAATAAGGACATTGATTGATCACCAGCAGTCAGCAGCACAAAACAAGGCTAAAACCCGCCCATTTTTCGTAGGTCAGGTAAATATTTACGAACCTTTTTTACCTTTTTTGACAGTGATCGATGGAAATATAATCCCATCCTAATAAATACCTCTTTCAAGGTAATTAGAACCAGACCTTTCTTCCTTTAATTGGTATTGATTGATGTGAGCATAATAAAACCATTAATCACTATAATCCAAACTTTCATTTCGACTTCCCTTTTAAATTTTCAGGTAAATATCACCGTACCTTTTTGCCTTTTTCCTGACATTGATGAATGGAACATACACAAGCCATGGTCGAAATATATTTCTCGATACTCTTATCAGCCAGTCAGCCATCATCTCTACAGTGACGTCAGATTCATAAACGTTTCTTAATGGCAAACATCAACCATCAAGTTTCAGTTTAGAATCAGATTCCCCATGGAGTATATCTTTCTTATTTAGTTTATTTACCAATTTGATACGAACAACATGTTACGTCTTTGTCGTTATACAGCTATAGAAGATATTATAACATAGGAAATTAAAATTCCAAAAAGGGAAGTTTCTTTACTATATAAAAGAAAGCCAGATGACCATGAATATTTTACACGTGAATCTTACTTAGATCAAACAGAGAGTCCACAAAAATACATGAGTCCTCAAGAATTAATTGAAATATGCAAGCATGTTACTGGTTGGATTAGTGATAAATTTAAGTCTTATAGTGCAATAAATCAATGGGGAGAAATCATCAGTAGTGGAAAAGAAACCGAAAATAAGAGACACACAAAGACATTTTCTAAGTGCTGTTATAAGAATGTTGTAGATATAAGAATTTGGCATAGATTAAAAGATATATTTGTACCTACTTTTCACGGATTTTGGCTTACAAACGAAGCACAATTAAAATATCTATCACATATTCAAATAATAATTGAAAGAAAATTAAAGTGAAAGAGTATGTTTGAAGAATATGTCAATACGGCTCATAATGTTTTATATCAACAATATTATAAGTTGAAAAAGTTTACATGGTGAACGGACAGCCTTTAGTCATATTAGTTCATTAAACATTGAATAGTTTACTTTTCGTTTCAGAAAACAATGTAGAGATACTATTTACTTTAATGATGGCGATTACCGTAACTTTAATGTTTCAAATCGTGATCTATTTACTTATGTCACTATTGTTGGAATTGAAAATTTAAAAAAATACATTACGTAAATTAATTTTTGTTACTGGGAGTTTTGTAAAAACATTACGGAGCATAATCTTGAAACTAAGAAAGTCAGCGAACATTAATAGAATCATAAATTATTAAAGCAATGTAGAATGTAAAAGCTGGTTTATGGAGAAATCCTCATCAAAAAGCGAAAAATCCTTTGTCATTAATGTGGTATGTATTAAGAAGAAAACAAAAGTATATATCATAAAGTTCTTACTAAAATTAGAGATGTAACAGATTATAAATTAACTGAAAATGAAAAAGGAAATGTTAAAAGACATATTAGAAAATTATAAAACGTATTACAAATAATATTCCAGTTTCAATACCTTTCCTGATAGTCTTAACATTTATATATTAATATATATATATATATATATATATATATATATATATATATATATATATATATATATATATATATATATATATATATATATATATATATATATATATACTACAGACATTGACGAAAAAATATAATTTACGCCTAAGCATCTCTATGATGAACACCTTAGAAAAATTTATGTTCAGATTCCCTTCGACCGGGCTTATAGCAGGTCCCACAGGGTTTGGAAAAACTTACACCTTGCTAAAATTCTTAAAATATGCAAACCTATTCTTACAACCTACTGAAAAAATCATATGGTCCTACGGTATTTACGAGCCTATATTTAACTAGTATCGTACCAAAATAAAGTTTGATGAAGGTCGTAGCAGCATCCTTAAGAAACTTACTCAAAAAAAAAATAAGAAGAGAAATTTTGTAAATAAAAAGAAACTGTTGCAAGAAGAAGCATTTCTACCTTTATTATTTTCCATTGTAGTGCCGATATTATCTAAACTGTTAATTTCCAAATGATGAAAAAAGTAGCTTTAATAATTTAATAATAGTTTTAATAATTTTAATATTAATTATTTTAGTTTACTATATTGTATGCTTGCGTGCATGCGTAAGTGCGTGCGTGCGTGATTTTGTGTGTGTGCGTGTGCGTTTTTTTTTTTTTTTTTTTTTTTTTTTAATGTCTAATTTGAGTGATCGTGAGGTTAGGCGTAAACGGGGCTTTCTATTACCTTTGCTAACATTCGTTTTGCTAACATTCGTAGACTTTGAACTAATCTCACGTCTGTTGTTGAACGCCACCTCACTACCTCTCGTCCTAACCTTTTTCTTCTGTTTGAGACCCAGTTGGACAGGGATTCCTTCTCTAGCAAAATTAATGTCTCTAACTACAACTTCTTTCAAAATTTCCATCTAAATGGTGGAATCTGTGCCTATATTAACATTAACACTCCTGTGACACGTCTCGTAAATCTAGAATCTCCTAACATCGATGTTTCATGGCTTAAAATCTGTCTTCCTACTTTTAAAATTTTCTTGTGTTTCTGCTACTGCTCCCCTAAGGGAACAGACTTTCCAGTTTTTTTTCAATATCTTACTACTACTCACGAGACTGTCACTTCTTCTCGTCCAAATGCTGAAGTCCTCTATTTAAAGGATTTCAACGTACACCACATTGAGTGGTTGTGTTCCTCTCATACTGATACAGGTGGGAGTGAGGCTAAATCATTCAGCATTCTTAACGATCTAGAGCAGTTGCTTAGGGAACCCACACACATTCCAGATCGTCCTAACCAATTCTTGAATACACTTGATTTATGTTTCACCCCTACTCCTAGATATAAATACACCATTTTCCCTCTTATTGGTAACTATGACCATAATCTTATAGCTCTTAGTTATAATGCTTTCTCTCCAGCAGCTCCACCATGTCCTAAACGTACTTTCTGGCACTTTAATGGAGCTAATTGGGGGGCAATGCGCCGCTTCTTTTCAAACTATCATTGGAGTGAATCTTGCTTTCTCTCGGGGGACGCTTCTTTCTCTGCTGAAAAGGTAGGGGCCGTAATCCTTGACAGGATGGGCAGATTCATTACATCTTAAACTAAATCTTTTTCTCCTCAAAATCCATGGTTCGATGGCAACTATTTTCTTGCCCTTCGGGAGAAAGACAGTACTTATAATTAATAGAAAAACTCTCCTTCTCCTATCACTCTCCCTAATTTTCATTCAGCTCGGAATCGTTGCAGGGATATTCTTCGACGGACTAAGCGTACTTTCATAAAAAGGAAGTGCGTTGACCTTCATGACTCTCCTACTGATAAAAATGTCTGGCCTCTTGTAAAAATATCTCTAACAACTTGTGTAAATCTGCCTTTCCTCCTCTTATTTGTTCTGATGGTTCTATAGTTAATAAATACTCCTTCTGAAAAGGGTAATCTCTTCGGCCTCCTTTTTTCATCTAATTCCACCCTGCTCGATTCTGGCATCCCTCCTCCTACTCCTTCTCCTCTCAGGTGTCCCATGTCTCTACCTGTAATTACACATGATCGGGTGCATGGGATCCTGAAATCTATGAACGTCAGGAAAGCCAGTGGCCCGGATGGCATTCTCCCTCGTGTTCTAAGGGCCTGTCCTCTTTCAGCTCTACTCTCTGTTCCTTAATACTAATATTTTCCTCAATGCTGGAAGCGTGCATTTGTTCAGCCGATCCCGAAAAATGGTAGTCGCTCTGACCCTTCTAACTATCGACCTATCGCTCTCAGTTTTGTTCTGTCTAAAATTTTTGAAACTCTCCTCAACTCTCATTTCCTGGATCATTTGTAGTCTCATTCTCTTCTCTCAGATCACAAGTATGTCTTTCGACGCTCGAGGTCAACTGGTGACATACTCTCCTATCTTTTTGATCTATGGTCTTCTGCTCTTAGGGACTTCGGGGAGTCTTGTGTGGTGGTGCTTGACATACAGAGTCTAAGTCTTTTGACCGGGTATGACATGCTACGCTGCTCTCCAAGCTCCCTTCCTTTGGGTTTCCTCCTTCTCTTTACTTTCTCTTGTCTAGTTTTCTCTCAGATCGTTCCATTTCAGCACTTGTCGATGGAGCGACCTCTTCCTCCTTTTCTGTCAACTGTGGTGTTCCTCAGGGTTCTATTTTATCTTCAACTTTATTCGTACTTTTCATTAACGATTTTCTCAACTTCACTTCTAACTCTGTTCACTCTTATGCTGATGAATCAACTCTACATTCTTTTACTCATTTCAAATCTACTCCCTCTTCTGCGTCTAGAGTTGTTTCTCGTCTTCAACTTTCTGATTCTATTCTTGTCGATCTTGATGGGATTTCCCGGTGGGGTCTTAGCAACCTTGTGAAATTCAACTCTGTAAAAACTCAACATCTTCACATCTCCCTCTCAAAAGCACCTCCTAACTTTCCTATCCTCTTCGATGGCTCTCCCGTCTCACCTGTAAATAACATTAACATTCTTGTTCTAAACATAAACAATAAACTGACTTGGAAACCACATGTCACAATAGTTGCTAAAGCGGCATCTAAGAAGCTGGGAGTTCTTTTCAGATTGCGAGAATTTTTTTTCTTCTGAGCAGTTACTCCAAATATATAAGGGTCTTATTCGCCCTTGTATGGAGTAGTGTTCTCACATTTGGGGTGGCTCCGGCTCCTCCTCTATTCTGGATAGGGTTGAGTCAAAAGCTAAAAGATTAATAAACTGTCCCCTACTTTCAAACTCTCTTGACACTCTGTCTCTGCCACGTCACGTTGGCGCGTTATCTCTTTTTTACAGGTACTACAATGGCAGGTGCTCGAGGGAATTGGCCTCCCGCATTACTCCACCGTTGCGTCATCCTCGTTGCACAAGGGGTGCCCTTATTTCGCACCAATTTTGTGTGGACGTAGGAAATCCCAGGCTAGCCCGTTGTGATACCTCCTTCTTTCCAGCCACCTTTATTCTGGGGAACTCTCTACCTTCATCTATTTTTCCTCCTGTATTTAATCTTCTACTCTTCAAGGCTTCAGTCTGCGCCCACCTGAGGGCTGTGCGTTAGATGTGTGTGTTTAAACGTGTTTTCTCCTTTTGTGTGTGCCTCCTCTTTGATAAGGGCTCTGCCCGTGAGCGCTGGCGTTCTGTAAAAAAAAAGCTGTTATACCCTACTCAGATTATGAGAAAATTCGTGTATATTTAAGAGATGTAGAAGGCAAGGCTTACCCATTCACTGACGTGACAGCGTTGTGTAAATTACACGTAAGGAGAAAGAGGGCTCAATGGCGGAACGACATATTTTTAGAGGCTCGAGAACACAGAGGGGTTATGAACTAGGGAGTTTCTTTACATCCTTAATGAGACGTGTCATGCCTTTATTTAAATCAAGGGGTGAATATTTGACAAGGAAAGCGGCTAGAACAGGCCTTCGTACATTTCAAGATCTCATGGAAGGAGTGGGACCGAATAATGCATTAAAAAACGCCTAGCAGGAGCATCAGATGAAATGTTTGATGATGTCCAACGTAAAATGACTGGTGAAGGTATTAGACATATGGATGGACGTAGAAGAACAAAACGGCTTAACAGGGGTCAGAGTGGAGGAAAAAAAGAATCAGCGTTAAGAAGAAACAGGTAAAAAGAAAAAAGAACGTGTGTAATAGAAAAATAAAAGATATTTTTGAAATGTAAAATATGGCAACTGTTTTTCATAATATAGAGCCATATATGTAAAAAATGTTCATAATAGTCGATCCTTATTACCGTCAAGATGCATTTCCACCATCTCTCCAGCATTGACTGTTGCAAATCTTGAACTAGATCTATTTACTGTGGTCTGTACTCAAACGAGTATTTCTGATTCTAATTTTATAACTATTAACCCTGTGAACTCCGTTTCAAATGCAAACGTACCTGTGGGATTTCACATCACTGGTGGTTGAGAACATAATCTCGATCCCAGCAATATTTTCCTTTATTTAAAAGTGAAACTGACAAAGGATGACGGGGCAGAGCTTTCCGACGATGATCATGTTGTTTACCCGACATCTATTTTTTTTATATAACTGCTTTAATCAGCTTGAAGTTTTTTTTTAAACGAAGTATCTCTATGCTCATAAGCTACAAATTACTTTCATCGTACATTTAGTGAAACTCAGAAGATGCAAAGTACTCACACCTCCAATCAACAGGCTTCTATAGCTTAAAAGACGAGGCTAAAATACGGCTACTTACGTTTGATACTTCCTGCTATGAATGTGCGTGTAAGATTAAGCCGTTCGTCGGCTCTTTTTGCTTTAAATGTTCAAAGCAAACCTTCTGCTACAGCACAAGCACCTGTACCGATTTTCCAAATTCAGGACGCTTATCTTTACGTAAGAAAAGTAAAACTATCAGATAAGAGATATATGGAGATTGAAAAGTCGTTAATCACTAGCACAGCTAAATACCCCGTACGACGTGTAGAGACTATAATATTTAATTTTGCATCTGGATTGACAACAATAAACCTCAGTAATATTGTCATGGGCCAGCTACCTCAAAAGTTAATTGTAGGGATGGTTGAACATGCTGCCTTTGCCGGAAATTACAAAAAGAACCCTTTTAAAATCACCCCTTTCGGTCTTCGTGAGCTCAGTCTGCATGTAAATGGACAACCCTAAGGTAGACTCTATAAAACCATCTATGGCAATGGTGAAACTTTATGCGCACGAGCGTTCTATGACTTGATTGCTAATACTGTATCATGTTCGGATATAGAAACAGGAATTAGCAAGACTGATTTCGCCGATAACACTAACTTTTATGCATTCGATTTAACTGCTGTCTTAACAGGAAATGCAGGCTTTTAGCTTAATATAATGAAGTTTGGAACAATTTGAAAAACCCTGTCAACAGCTATTTCAGTCATTGTCTATCTAGAGCATCAACACTTGATAGAAATTGATTGGATTCGAAACATATTTTCGTATTAATTTTAAACCGAAAGCAATATGAATGAAACTGAAATATATAGTTTATTCAAACATGAAAAACGTATTAAAGTGCTCTTATATAAGAATTATTAAAAAAGTTTTTTTTTTTAATTATGTAAATATTTTAAAATCATTGTTACCCTATCCATCCGATAAATAGTAAGAACTGTGGTATTTAGGTAATATATTTTTTATATAATTTGGTATCCCTTATAGATTTTAATATTATTATATATAATTTTGATTGTAAAAATTTATTTAATAACGAAATTTTAGTTTCTATTTATGTTTCCAACAAAATGAAATAAATATATAATCAGCTATATATATATATATATATATATATATATATATATATATATATATATATATATATATATATATATATATATATATATATATATATATATATATATACATAAAAAAATTTTTTTTTTTTTTTTTTTTTTTTTTTTTTTTTTTTTTTTGAAAATGTGCCTGTTTTGTATGTTTAACAGTGTTATAATAATAAGAATAATAATAATAAATAATATTAAAAAAAAAAAAAAAATTATATAATATATTATATATATATATATATATATATATATATATATATATATATATATAATATATATATATATATATATATATATATATATATATATATATATATATATATATATATATGAGTACTACTAATGATAATAGTAATAATAATAAGAAGAAGAAGAATTAGAGAAAAATAATGATAATAATAATAATCATTTGAAGGTGGGATTTTTTAACAATCGGGCGCGTGCAGATTCCTGCTAACACGACGAACCACAGAGGATTGTGTGGGTGGTTCCCTTTAGTATGCAACGTGTTTTAACATGAATTCCAAATATCATTAAATTTTAATGATTTTATTAATTGATTAATTAATTAATAACTATTATTTTTTTAAAAAACCGACAAAGCATATATATATATATATATTATATATATATATATATATATATATATATATATATATATATATATTATATATATATATATATATATATATATATATATATATATATATATATATATATATATATATATATATATATAAGCGTAATGAAAGCTCAATAGCGCAATTTGCGCTTTTGAATTTGCGCGAAATTTCTAAATTGCGCACTTTTGCATTTGCGCTCAACAACTTTTTTTTTTAAAAGCGCAAAAGCTCAAATTTGCTTTTGCGCTTTTGTTTTGAACCGAGGTTCAACAGTATCTTTGATGATTTTAATTTGCTTGTGGCAACAGCCCTGAACCCTCACTTCAAACTCGGAGTGATTCTTAGATTAAATGGGGAAGTACCCAGATGTCAAGACGAGGAAACTGGAGGATATAAACTGTAATATTGTATCGAATCGTACTCCTGCACATCAAGGCACTTAAAATGATGGGACTGAGTCTGAAATGGACCAATGTAAAGTGAGTTATTTTTGTAATTTAGATCAACCTTTAAGTACCTCTTGTATTATTTGTATCATTGTCACAAGACGTAATCCGGGGTGGACTATCGTCTGTCTTGTGAGCCCGGAATTCGTTAAATCTTTTAATTATGTCTAGGGGTGATGAACAAATATTCTATAAAATAATATTCCTTTTAATTAATTTTAAAGAAAATAACTTCAAATTAATAATTCCTTAATATTTTTGTCTTCTTCAAGGAAGTCTTCTGCTTCGCTTGTTAAAATACTTTGATTCAGGCGAAATCCTACTTCTCCTTTTATACTTAATCTTTCAGGAGGAATCTTACTTCTCCTATTATCTTTCTTCGGAGTTATTCAACTTCTCCAATCAACTATTTATTTACTCAGGAGGAATCCTACTTCTCCTATTATCTTTACGGGAGGTATTAAACTTCTGCTATTCTTTTCTCGAGGAATTCTACTTCTCCAATCTATTCAATTTCTATCAGGAGGAATTCTGCTTCTCCTATTTCTCTTAATTTATTCAGGAGGAATCCTACTTCTCCTAGTATTTTTTTTTCAGGAGGAATTTTACTTCTCCAATCTATTCTATCAACCCTTTTGTCGGGTTATTACCTTTGTAGGTTACGTTCAATGAAAAGACGATCATATAAAATGACCATCATATAAAATGACCCTGATTAATAGAGGTCAGTCGCTTAAGTATCTCACTTTTTTAACTAGGATACTATTAAATTATAATTTATGAATCGCGTGAATTATCTACAAAATATTCTTTTTCTTACTTTCTGTTGTCAAACGAACTGATCTTAATGTGTTCACACTACATTCAAAACTGCCAATTCTTTTTGCTATAATTTTCATTCATAAATTATTATCAATTAAGTGTGGAGTTCAAAAACGTAACAATGGTGTACCTTCCATTGTTACATACGTCCCCCCTTAAGAAGAAATTCTGAGGAATTTATTAAATTAACTTTTTACACTACCGCGAAATGCTCTTTTTAGACTTTTCTTATATCTTATTCAGTAGTGGGCACCAAATCTATTCAAACTATCAGTCAAGTCTTCGCTAGATTGGGCCATTTCAGTACCATTGTCTATTTCAAAATTCTGAAATTTTTAAGCTTGGTCTTTTCCGAATTACCCTAGTATCTTCTTGTCATAACTTTTCCTTTTCTTCTGTATTTGTATTGACATATTTGTTGTATCCGAAATTTTCTGCGAGCAAGATTCAGTTTTTCAGATGACAAAGAAAGGAACTTCTCGCATACACTCTTGGCAATTTTATCCGCTGGATTCTGCGGCGTATGCAAATTAGGGTGTGATGTAAGCGGGACACATTGAAGATCCATGAAGGGGAGAATAACGAGATCAGACAGCTTACTAAGAGCTTCCTTCGCAACAACAGTCTTAAACAATAACATTTTGCTTCCTGTTCCCTCAAAACATCGCTTGCCAGCAATATTGCTGAATTTGAAAGTTTTTGAATGCGAGTAGTCTGATCCTTCAAGCATCTTGTATTTCACCCTTTTCTCGAAAGTCATTGAACAATACAATCGGATTTTTGGTCGTTCGCGAAGGTGCAGTCTTCTGTTCTTTGCCTCCTTCAGAAGTATCTTTACCTTGCTTATTAAAACTAACTCCTTGGATCGATTCTTTAAATTCGGGAGAGGAGCTGATATTACTTGCAGAACTGTTCTTCAGCAAATTCGACCCTCTTAGGACAATTACTTTTAAGGGCTTGAACCATCTCATTCTCATTTCGGAACTGTACCAAATATCTCAAAGTCGACTCAGCAGTCACATATTTTTCATATTTTTTACTTCTAATGGAAACTTCAAAATATAGACCTTTTAATTCTAATCCGATTGTGAATGTTGGGTCATTTGGAAGACCTGATTGGATTATTATCTTACATCCTAATCCTAGATAAAATTCATTCAGCGCACTAATAGAATTTTTTGATTGAATAATTCCTAACTTTCTTCGTTTGATGGTAGGGGCACCATTTTGCGATGAGTCCTCTTCCTCTGATTTTATAACTACTGTTTCTTTCATTTGTTCATTATTATTAGAGGATGTAACAAAGTTATCTGATACTTCTCCTTCTTCTAGCATTACTTGAACATCGGGCTTCCAACAATACTTTTCGGCGACTTTATAGGAGTGTTTTCTAAGCCTAGTTCATCACTCGAGACAAAAGTATCTATCTCTTCCATATTATCAGTTAAAGCTACTCTTGGTCGTTCAACTCGTAATTCCTTTCCAGAGGAAATAGTTATCTCATCATAACAGTCTCCCTCTTCAGTCCCTCGTGTGTCTACACTTTCACATTTTTGAATTGAAGTTCCGTTATGTTCAATTTCACTAGAAGAAGAAGAAACTTCATCATAATACTTTCCTTGCTCAGACAATTCAGGCGGAGTGGACATATCTCGCGATGAAGTAACTTCCCTTTCAGTAAAAGTTTCTGTCTGAGAAAATAGATCCTGAGATGATGATGTTTCCCTCTCAGCAGAAATTTCGGGTTGAGAAAAAGAGTTCTCTCCTTTCATAGGAGATTTCTGACTAGAAGATATTTGTTTACACAATTCACTTCTAGAAGTGGAAGTAAGAACAGCAATTTCATGTTTTCGTTCAGCTAGTTCAATTTTTTATTTCTTTTTCTCTTCGAAATCTCTCTCTCTCTCTCCGCTAACTTGCTCCTCTCACTGTGCAACTCCTCAATACTCTCATCGAACTCACTGACAAGTCCCAATTGTAATTTCATTATTCTAATTTCATGCGCTCTTTCAATTTCTCTTTCTTTTCTTTTTTTTCTCTTTCTTGTCTTTCCTTTTCTCTTTCTTGTTCTCTTTCTTGTCTTTCTTTTTCTCGTTCTTGTCTTTCTTTTTCTCTTTCAAGAGCCTTTTCTTTTTCTCTCTCTTTTTCCAAAAGTCCTCTCTTTTTTTTCAAAACTTCTCTCTTTTTCAATAAACTCAAATGCCTCTCTTCCTCTTAGCCCTAAATCTTGGCATCGTTGAAACAGTATTTCGAAGTCCATTATTAAATTTTTTTTTTTTTTTTTTTTTTTTTTAGTATAGAAGAGCGTGATTTTGGAAGAGGCTTAATATTCCCGGACAGGTCCCCAATTGTCACAAGACGTAATCCGGGGTGGACTATCGTCTGTCTTGTGAGCCCGGAATTCGTTAAATCTTTTAATTATGTCTAGGGGTGATGAACAAATATTCAATAAAATAATATTCCTTTTAATTAATTTTAAAGAAAATAACTTCAAATTAATAATTCCTTAATATTTTTGTCTTCTTCAAGGAAGTCTTCTGCTTCGCTTGTTAAAATACTTTGATTCAGGAGGAATCCTACTTCTCTTTTTATACTTAATCTTTCAGGAGGAATCTTACTTCTCCTATTATCTTTCTTCGGAGGTATTCAACTTCTCCAATCAACTATTTATTTACTCAGGAGGAATCCTACTTCTCCTATTATCTTCACGGGAGGTATTAAACTTCTCCTGCTATTCTTTTCTCGAGGAATTCTACTTCTCCAATCTATTCAATTTCTATCAGGAGGAATTCTGCTTCTCCTATTTCTCTTAATTTATTCAGGAGGAATCCTACTTCTCCTAGTATTTTTTTTTCAGGAGGAATTTTACTTCTCCAATCTATTCTATCAACCCTTTTGTCGGGTTATTACCTTTGTAGGTTACGTTCAATGAAAAGACGATCATATAAAATGACCATCATATAAAATGACCCTGATTAATAGAGGTCAGTCGCTTAAGTATCTCACTTTTTTAACTAGGATACTATTAAATTATAATTTATGAATCGCGTGAATTATCTACAAAATATTCTTTTTCTTACTTTCTGTTGTCAAACGAACTGATCTTAATGTGTTCACACTACATTCAAAACTGCCAATTCTTTTTGCTATAATTTTCATTCATAAATTATTATCAATTAAGTGTGGAGTTCAAAAACGTAACAATGGTGTACCTTCCATTGTTACAATATATATATATATATATATATATATATATATATATATATATATATATATATATATATATATATATATATATATATATATATATATATATATATATATATATATATATATATATATATATATATATATATATATATATATATATATATATATATATATATATATATATATATATATATATATATATATATATATATATATATATATATATATATATATATATATATATATATATATATATATATATATATATATATATATATATATATATATATATATATAATATATATATATATATATATATATATATATATATATATATATATATATATATATATATATATATATATATATATATATATATTATATATATATATATATATATATATATATATATATATATATATATATATATATATATATATATATATATATATAT
Organism: Armadillidium nasatum; assembly: GCA_009176605.1. NCBI lineage: Eukaryota > Metazoa > Arthropoda > Malacostraca > Isopoda > Armadillidiidae > Armadillidium > Armadillidium nasatum. The sequence goes on along the minus strand of SEYY01000016.1, from coordinate 79,064 downwards.
TATATATATATATATATATATATATATATATATATATATATATATATATATATATATATATATATATATATATAATTTTCACAACTGCTAATGATGTTATAATTTCGAGGAATCGAACCCGGGTCCAAAAGATGGAAGTCCGTTGTTTGACCACTACTCCACCGATGGTTCAAAATGAAATAATCCAGAACTTCTACTGACATATCGCCTAGTGAAAAGTCCCTTCAATATTTCACCGACCACAACTTGGGCGTAGCGTCAACATGGACCAGGTTCTATCCTGAATATAAACCGCATAAATTTATAATTTTTGATAACCACTATGCTAAAACGTGGAATCTTTATTTATAATTTTCATAACTGCTAATGATGTTTAATTTCGAGGAATCGAACCCGGGTCCAAAAGATGGAAGTCCGTATATATATATATATATATATATATATATATATATATATATATATATATATATATATATATATATATTTTAATATATATTTTATATATATATATATATATATATATATATATATATATATATATATATATATATATATATATATATATATATATATATATATATATATATATATATATATATATATATATATATATATATATATATATATATATATATATATATATATATATATATATATATATATATATATATATATATATATATATATATATATATATATATATATATATATATATATATATATATATATATATATATTTTTTTTTTTTTTTTTTTTTTTTTTATATATTTATATATTATTAAATTTAGGATTTGAAATGAAAAAGTTAATAAAACAAAGATGGTATATTTTGCAGAATTAATAGGAGATGAATTTAATATAAGCCGAACCAAGAGTCAAGGTTGGTTTCTCCCAAATTTGCATAAGATTAACTTGTATTCAAAAGAGCATCTCTGTAAATGCGATATAAAAAAACAGATCTTAGTTAAGAATATGATTATGAACAACTTCTAAACGAAAGAACACAATGTTATAGAAGAACTTACACAGGTCTTAATAGAAAAGCTTCTTCTTGAGAAATATTTTATTTCCTCACACAGGAACCAGTAGAGTGAACTAGTCCCCCTCGTCCAGAAGATTTATTCATAAACTATTCACTGCAGCAATATCACGAATAATCTAGTAAAAGAATGTACAATCGAACAGATTAAATAGTCAAATTGATTTTATATCAAACAATATGATTAATAAATCTTGATTGAAAATGTCTAAGAACTTTATGATAAGAAAACTTTAATAGAACTTTTCAGCTTTAAATCTATTAGAGAATTTTATTTAAGAGAATCTTTCTTTATGACAGCAAAATGAGAACTTTTCGATACGAAATTCAAATGAGAACTTGTCATTACGACTTCAAAATGAGAACTTTCCTTTGCGGAATCGAATTGAGAACTGAACTATAAAAAAATAGTAATCATCTATTTTACATTTAGTGCTGAAATTTTAGCTATATGATTTTAACATTTTTAGCCATATGAATATTATGATTTTTATATATTCCAGGGGGAGGGATGGCTCCAGCCCTTTTGGGTGGAGTCATCAAAAGAAAAAAGTAAATGATTTGTACTTACATTTTTTAATAAAAATACTCACAACCCTGGAGAATTTTACTTTTATTCAGATTCGGAGTCAGAGTCTTCTTCTCTGAAGTGCACTCTTGCAGTCACAGCTGCTTTCCGAACTGGTCTGACAGTTCCCGAAGGTGTTCCCATTGAATGACGGGATATTGAAGTGGTAGGCTGAGCAGATGTCCCAGGCGTTGAGGATATAGCTGACGAAGGCATTGATCCGGTTGAAGTAGAAGATGGTTGAGATGACCCACTGTGGGTTAAAGATAGTTCCAGGGGATACAAAAGTTTGACAGGACATAGGCTGATTTGTCCTCCTGGTGTCTTCACGAAGACTGATCGAACTTTTCCATCATCTCCATACATCAATTTAGTGACGATTCCCATTTGCCAAAATGGTCTGTCTTTTACAGGACTGCGGATCAACACGACATCGTCGACTTTAACCAGATTATCCCATCTGGTTTGATATAAATCTCGACAGGTTTCTCGAAGGCTTAGTAGATATTCCTCGTACCACCTTGTTCTAAAATCTTCAAATTTGTCAGATGATTTTTTTAGGGCTTTAATCAAAGCATTTCGAGACGATGACGGAGACATCGCCATAAGATCAGAATTATCTTCTTTTCTTATTACCATACTTGTTCTGGAATGTGGTTTTAAAAAGCAATTTGGTGTGAGAGGTATCACATCATTAGAACTTGAAGTATAAGTCAGAGGACGAGAGTTTATAGCATCAGTTATTTCTGAGAGAGTTGTTATAAAGCTGAAATATTCGACAGAAGATCTTCCAATTGTCTTCAGTAGACAGCTTTTGACCACTTTCACCATTCTCTCCCACAGGCTAGCAGTCCACGGACTGTAAAGTGGTACACGATGATGTTTTATCTGATTTTTACGAAGAAACTCTTTTCCATTCTCTGAAACCACAAATGACTCAAATGAATTCACTCCTTGTATAAAGGAACGTGCATTATCACTATAAACTGCATCTGGCACTCCATAGAGATTTACAAAACGTTGAAATGATTTTACAAATGATTCAGAAGACATATCTGGAACCAGATCTAAATGAATAGCTCTTATGCTAAGACATGTATAAATTAAGATATACATTTTTTGAGATTGAGGTGATCCTTTTACTTTCACCCACCAATGTTTGGTATAATCTATACCCACATTCTTATATGGCCGAAAAAGTTCCACTTGAGCTTTTGAAAAATTTGTGAAGCGAGGATAATTGAATGCAAAACTGTTGTATTTCTTGCACACTATGCATTCTGATATGACTTTTCGAATAGTATTTCTAGCAGAGGTGATCCAATAACCTCTCAGACGAATGTTGGTTAGAGTGGCTTGAATACCAAGATGTTTGCAATCAAAATGGGCGTTTCGAATAAAAAGAAATGTCAAATGGTGATTTTTCCCCATCAGGATTGGATTTAAAACATCAAAGTCATAATAATTAGAACGAGCCAATCTACCTTTGCTTCTAATGAGCTCTAAATCATCTAGAAATAAATTTAAATTGTTTACCAAATCTGGTGGTGGTTCATTTAACGAAGCATCCTCTTTCACTTTTCTTAAAAAGGCAAGCTCTTTCGGAAAAGATTCTTCCTGCATTCTTTTTAGGCAATATATTCGAGCTTTGGAATCACAATCAATGTTGATTCCTCTAGAAAGTGCTGAAAACTTATATAAAAGAGCACAAACTCTAAAAAGAACATTTAAATTAGAAAAATTTTCAAATTTAATAACAGGAAGATTAGTACTTACATTGACAGTCGCAAGCACCAGAGAAGAATTATTTTCGGAACTCTCCCATCCATTTTCAGGCCAGTATATGGGTGCAGAATCCAGCCATTCAGGTCCATGCTGCCAGAATGATAAATGTTTTCGAAACTCAGATATATTTAATCCTCTAGTGAGTAGGTCGGCTGGGTTTTCTTCTGATCTCACAAAATGAAATTCAGGAAGAATATTATGGTCTTCTTTTAATGAAGAAACCATTTTTTTAATATCTTGTATTCTATTCTTTATGAATACACTTTTGTTTTTTCTTCCCCCACGTAGTATCCAGGCCAAAGACACTTGTGAATCCGAAAATATATTTAAAGTTTTAAACTTTGAATCTTGAAAGCATCCTAGTACTTGAGGTAAGCATTTCAATGCCAAAAAAACTGATAAAAGCTCCAAGCATGGCAGTGTTCTCCCTTTCAGAGGAGAGACTTTTCCCTTAGACCAAAGAATGCTGGGCGCTTTGGTGTTTGAGGATACATACATTACGAAGCCATAGCATGAAGAACTTGCGTCACAAAAAATGTTAAGCGACAAGTTGGAGCCCTCGGTCTCAAAACAAGATCTTTCGAAAGTAATTTCTTTCAAAGAAATTAAATCTAGAAGCAACTTTTCCCATAAGGTCTTCAATTCTTCGTTGATTTCATCGTCCCAACTCATTTCCTGTTCCCACGTCTTCCTCATGAGAATACGCCCACGTATTGTAACTGGAAGAAACAGTGATAAGGGGTCGAAAACTTTAGATATTTGAGAGAGAAGTTGACGTTTCGAATTGGCCGAGTTTATTTCAAAATCACTCAATCTGAGAGTGTCAGATGAGGTGTCGAAAAGATATCCCAAAACTCTTTCTTCTGAGCTTTGGTGTTTTGATTGGGATATTAAATAGATGGTCTAGCGATAACTGGAAATCATCACTTTGTAGTAAATTCGAGAAAGAGAGGATTACCAATCGTTCCTATTTTTATTTTCGCTAATTATGTATTTAATAAATCAAAAATGATGATATTTATCCCGACAATCGTTTTATATTATATATATATATATATATATATATATATATATATATATATATATATATATATTATATATATATATATATATATATATATATATATATATATATATATATAAATTTTATCTATTTTTTTTTTTTTTTGTGACTGATATGAAGAGAAAAATAGTTGCTGACAGACATTTGTAAATTATTTTAATGACTTAGAGGTTTGCAAGCCTGTTGAGAGGAATATTGCAACTTTGTTGGGTTTTATTGACAACATTATAAAACTTTTTAAGTGAATTAAAAGTGTTTTTTTAAAGTAAGAAAAATATAATAGAACAAATATAAGTTACATTTAAAATATTATTAAGTACATATAACAATATACTAGTTTTAATGATTTTAAAGCTTTAATTTGGATTCAAGATTGTGACATCTAGTAACAATATGTCGTAATTATAGTAAACATCTTGGATACAATCAGCTGTTTTCAAGGTTGATTTGGAAAAGTTGAAAGGAATCATGGAAAATTGATTCTTTTTGGTATATAGAAGCTTTATGTTGCGGTTTATTCTTGTTTGAATAAATTATAAAACAAAATAAAGCACAGATCTCCTATTAAATAATTTTCGTATTTATTTAGTAAAAAGAGATTGCCTTTCGGTTGTAGGGTGTAGTATAAAAACCGCGAAATTTGAATATTCGTGGGACTCTTGCAAAATCTTTCTTCTGAAAGTATGTTAGAGTTTTAGACTGCAATAAGTTAAGAAACTCTAGATCCCTCCCTCGTTTAACAATTAATGCGTTATTTTGAGTTTCTTTAAATATAATAAATTATTTAAAATTGCAGTCTAAATTAATATTTCCTTTAATATTTTGCGAAGTTGTTTTAAACTTTCGCAATCCCATTAGGAATAGAACTCCAATTTTAATTGAAGGAAGCACTAATCTGAGGGTTGAATTAGTGCTTTTTTTTATAGAATAATTCAACAGAAATATAAAATTACTTTTTTCTCACTGGTTAATTTCATAGCTAGGTCTATCTGACAAGCCCCATTCATCGTAAGTAAAAGAAGAGAATTGTCAGATTCTTTTTCCGAAATTTAATTATGAATATGATATTTTTTTGAAGATTTTCAAGCTTTAGGAAAGGTGAAAATTGTTAAATTTTAACTTTTCTGGTGAGTACTAGAAAGAAGTCTTCATTAGAGAATCAACTTAGTATTCCTCATATTTAGTTTGATTCCTGACGCGAAATTTCAATTTATTGAGTTTTTGTCTTAAACTTTGAAATTTCCCACGTCTAAAAAAAATCAAACTAAATCTCCATTTTAAGAGTTTTTTACTTTATTTTTTATTTCAGATTGGGGTAGAACGACATAGTTAGAATCTCCGGATTTTTTTCAAGTCCTATATCTTTTACTGTCTTATTTTCGGTGAAACCTAAAATTTGTCAAGCACAGAAAATAATAATAATATAATAATAATAATAATAATAATAATAATAATAATAATAATAATAATAAAATATTTTTCCCCTTGGACCTTCCTCACTGGAAGAGCAGGGCCACACTGCTTTTAGGAAATCTGTGTTTGCCGCTGGCCGTGTCCAAAGGTCTCTCAGAGAAGATTCTGTGTTATGTAAGGGAGGGGTATCTTTGTATTTGTGTTTTTTATATTTGTATTGTATTTGTTTTGTATTTGTGTTTTTGTATTACCACTGAACCACTTTACACTTACCACTGTACCAATATATACATTGTATACATTATGCTACAGTGTTAGTATTTTTTCATTTTTTGTCTTTAGAAACATATAAACCTGTAAATAAATAGGTTACATTTATATAATTTTTATATTATTAATAGTAGTTAATTATTGACTTAAATGTTGGTAGATAAAATAAATCTACTTATTTAAAAAATCCACACCAGATTTAGTGGATTTGGGATGTAAATAAATTTATTTGTGAATAAATTTAAGAGTCTTTAGTGAATGAAAATGACTCTTTAACAATAATTTAGTTATTATTGCTGGTTAAAATAGCTCTACTATATTATTTAGTTGTATATATTTGACTCCTTAACTACTATTTATCATATATTATTTTATATTATTTTATACATAATTATTTATTAAATTATATGTTATATTATTTATATTTTTTTGTGTTTATTTAAGTATATTTCTGGTTACTTATTTCATGTTAAAATAACTTCAACAACATTTGATTATATTTTTTTTTTGTTGATTACCTACAGACTTTCTCTTTCTATCAAATATAATAAAAAGAACATGAATATTTATTTATTTCTTAATTCTCTTACTTTCTTCAGTGCTGAAGGTTTGCCTCTTCATTTAATTTTTAATTTCCAGATTAGCCATTCTTAAATATATCTGTATGACAGGTGCATTATTATTTTGAGGTGGTTTATCTTGAAAGTAGAGGGTAGGAAGGTTAAAGTTAATTTAAACTACTTTTTATTTCCTCGAACAAAAATACACCTTACTTTTGTGTAGATCCAGTCTTTGGCTATTCCCTTTAAAATCTTA
>SEYY01000016.1:52110-64610 GCA_009176605.1 Armadillidium nasatum | reverse complement strand
ATAGTTTATATTTTTATACATAAATAATAATTATTTTTATAACACAAAGAACTTTATTTTCACTTTATTAATTAGTTAAATAATTCTTAAAAAACACAAACATCATATATAAACAAGTTATGCATAAAATATGTTTCCTTCTGTTTATAGAAAACGTAATTTTAAATTTTTGGTTAACTCTTTTAAAACTGTATCACTTAATATATATATATATATATATATATATATATATATATATATATATATATATATATATATATATATATATATATATATATATATATATATATATATATATATATATATATATATATATATATATATATATATATATATATATATATATATATATATATTTATATTTTTTTTTTTTTTTTTTTTTTTCACTTTTTAAACTTTTATATATTTATAATTGTTCGTTTTTTATAATTTTTTAATTTTGGATTAAAATTTCACGTGAATGCTTGAAATTGACAAGGTCCTATATATATATATATATATATATATATATATATATATATATATATATATATATATATATATATATATATATATATATATATATATATATATATATATGATTCGGCTTTCTTCGAGAACGGATGTTCATAAATGCAGACAGGAAAAGAAAAGTGGGAATAATCAATAATAAGATTGAGGAGAGAAAAGAAGAGGGAAGATTTATTTATTAAGATAGTACCGAACAGAATTTTTTAAAAGTATTAGCTAAAATTTATTTTAAAATAAAAATTTTTTTTTTTTTTTTTTATTTGGACAATAAAAAAAATAATAATAATTCATGAAAATGAGTTTCGATAAAATTATATAGAAGGGCAACAGATCTTCCAAGATAATATACTTTTGGCTTTTTATGAAAAATAAAACCTATATAATTCCAAAATCTATATAGGAGCAACAAATCTTTCAAGATTTTGGCTTTTAATGAAAACTAAAATTTGAAATTTTAAAAAAGAATTTGAAAATCGGAGAGAGGATCGGATTATGTGAAGAGAACTAAAAACAAGGACGACAGGACGAGCCACCCGGCCTTGTGATTACTTTGTCAATGGTTTGTAACAACTCCAGAACCAGCATTGGAAATCATAGCTCGGTGGATACACAATCTTCTTGAAGAGAGTGTTTAGAGGTTAATTGGAAAACTATGCTGGTCCTACTGAAAGGGTGAAAACCCTACTTGAGAGTTTTCATAAGACTCATCGACCGGGACTGAGACCAACGAGCCGAAAAACATGATCTTTTAGAGGACTCTGGGAGAACTTTTAAGAGAAAATGGAGAAAAATGCTGGTTCCACTGACAGGGTGGAAACCTTTCCTGGGAGAGGATATTTTTGTAGTAGTATATATATATATATATATATATATATATATATATATATATATATATATATATATATATATATATATATATATATATATATATATATATATATATATATATATATATATATATATATATATAACCTTTCCCATAATCGAGGGTTGGTGTCTATCGCAGGTCACATCCATCCAAGCACTCACCCCTTCACTAATCTTTTCCATTCATTCCAATTCTCTGTCAACCTCACACCCTCCTCCCAATTCATCCCTCTATCCCTTAATATCTCCTTAACATTACTCATCCAACCACCCCTCGGTCTCTCCATATCTCTCACACTCTCCACTTCTGAAACAAATACCTTTTTAGCCATTCTTAATATCCCCTTAACATTACTCATCCAACTTCCCCTCGGTCTCTCCATATCTCTCACACTCTCCACTTCTGAAACAAATACCTTTTTAGCCATTCTCTCCTTATTTATCCTACAAACATGTGCAAACCATCTCAGCATACATTGTTCAGCTCTCTCAACTATATTCTTTCTCCATCCACAAATTTCCTTTATTCTAACATTTCTGACTCTATTTCTTCTACCAACACCGCAAACTGCTCTCAGACATTTCATTACGAAAACTTCTATATTTTTCCTCTTCTTTCCATTCGGCCTCCATACTTCACTCCCATACAAAATTACCTTATACATAATCCCTCAAACATTCACACCTTCATCTCCCTTGGTAACCTTCATCTATCTCAAATATCCTTTAAAACACCCAAAACCTTCTCCCCTTCTCTTATTCTATGACTAACTTGATCACCCATACTAACATTACCCTCTCCAAAAAATTCCCCATGATACTTAGGTAAAGTGACTAGATCCAATTTCTCCCTACCTACTTTGATTTGTATATATATATATATATATATATATATATATATATATATATATATATATATATATATATATATATATATATATATATATATATATATATATATATATATATATATATATATATATATATATATATATATATATATATATATATGTAATGTTGAAAGAAATTAGAGAAAATGCAAAAAGGGCATAAAGAGTTAAATATAAACAATGTTTCAAGAAAAAAATATGTTGCAAAAAAATAAATAAATAAACAAAAAAAAAATCTTTTAATAAAAAAAAATTTACTAAAAATTTAAACAAATTTTTTTTTAACAAAATTAAAAAAAAAAGTTAAAAAAGCATGAAAGCGTGCAAAACATTCAAATCATGGAGATGATATCGATATTGGTTCGATAATCGTTTATTGATATCGATGTTTTCCATGTTTTAGGTGTTTTTTAAAGTAAAAGAACATGCAAAACATTTAAATCATGTAGATTATGGATATCATATCGATATTGAACGATTAATCGGTTATAGAAATCGATGTTTTGCATGTTTAGCATGCTTTGGGTGTTTTTTTTTTATTAAAAGCACTAAAATCATTTGAATATGTAATTTTGCTAAATTTTTTTGTGTATTTTAAGGTTAGCCACACAGCCATTTTTTAAAATTTTTTGTTCATGATCTACGATTATATTAAGTCATCATTGCTGTTAGCAATGCTCAAGTTGGTCTTTAAGCTAGTTAGGCTTATTCGTGGCCTTTTCCATAAAGAAGAAGAAGGAAGGAAGGAAAGAGGAGAAGAAGATGGAGGAGGAGAAAAAGAAGAACTACAGAATTACAGAACACTGACTAGCAAAGACTTCACAGTCCACTCAAGGCTAGTCTGTTAAATAATCACTACTGAACTATTCGCTCATAAACCAATTTCCTTAAAATGTACAGTCGTCAACAGAAGTTCGTTCCTATTAAGCTGGAAATAAATATTTATTTAAAATGGAGATCATTTCAGGTTCAGCCAATCATAGTTCAATCAAGCCCCGCTGAATGTTTTTATTTTCTTTTTATTCAAAATAGAGCTTTTATGAAATGATCTCCATTTTATATAAATATTTTTTTTTCCAGCCTAATAGGAACGAACTTTTGTTGACGACTGTGCATCCAATTTCTTCTTGAATGATTCGATGTTGTTACTGTTCACTATTTGATAAGAAAGACTATTCCATTTTTCAATCATATAGTACGTAAAAAAATTCTTTGCTATGTTTGTTTGAAATCGCTTGTGAGATAGATTGTGTCCGTTGCTACGTGTTAGGTCATTCAAGTCGTATCGAAAGTATTTCTTATAATCAACTTTGTCAAATTTATTTAGAAATTTAAATACTTCAATTAATTTTGCTCTCAATCTTCTTGTTTCTAGAGAATGTATATCCAGTTCTCGTAACCGTTGCACATATGATTTACCTCTCAATTCTGGTATTAATTTAGTTGCCCTTTTTCTTTGAATACTTTCCATTTTATCTATGTCATTTTTGAGATATGGACTCCAAAACTGTACCGCGTATTCCAGATGAGGTCTAACTAACGATTTATAAAGAGGAAATATTATATTTTTAGAAGAAGAAGAAGTAAAAAATATTAATAATAATAACAAAGATAACAAGAAAGCAAGATGGCAGCTCATGTATGACGTTATGCGAAAGAATAATTATTATTAACAATTAATAATAAGAATAATAATAATAAATATAATAATAAATAATAAATATTCACCTATTTTTAGACGCGAGAGGCATTTTATGACATCTTGTCTGTCTAACACTGACAGGGCAAATCAGCCGTCTTAATTTACAGGGCTTATTACCCAGCTCTAAAATTTTTAAGATAGGATAAGTAGGTCAAATAACCTAACATGACGCAATATTTCTATCTCTCTCTGTAACGTCTATTGTGTACTTAAAATGAAAAGGCTCCACTCTTAAGATAAAAACAAAAAAAATAACTCCTCTCTTATAAAATTAATTGTGTTTTCAAGTATGCGAATACACATGCACTATGTTTTCAATATTAATATTATTATTATTAATAAAAAAATAACACACACACACACACACATATATATATATATATATATATATATATATATATATATATATATATATATATATATATATATATATATATAATATATATATATATATATATATATATATATATATATATATATATATATATATATATATATATATATATATATATATATTAGACGCTCATACCATTGCGTATTAATGATCACTATAAGGGATTGATCCACGAGAACATCAGCTATCCAATCACTGTTAAGAATGACTCACACTATACAAGAAAAAAATTCAAGTTGTATATATATATATATATATATATATATATATATATATATATATATATATATATATATATATATATATATATATATATATAGGGGGAGGAAAGTAGCGCTCCAGAGGCGATGAGATTACCCCTTATTGGGTATACGGGATGTTAAGGGTACTTCCCATCTCATCCCGGTGCCCACTGATTCGCTCCCTTTCGCGCTCACCTTCTTCTACATGGAGTAGGCTCTTCTTTACACTCATAAAATATTACGACTAACAACTTTTTTTTTTTAAATAGAAAAATCAGTAAAGGCGTCAACTTCAGTAGCCTCGGAGAAGCCCCGGGGGGTGGCTTCCAAAAATAGCTCGACCACATTTGTGAATGTTTCTGTTTGTACTGTATTTTCATTTTATTTTTGTGTTTGTTTTCATTTTTATTTTCATCTTCAGTTTTCTGAGATGAATTATTTTTTTTTTAACATAAATAACTAACATGCCATAAGTCACAGTGTTTACATTTAGAAGAAAATCTAAATCTACAATTTTTAAATGTATGATTTATATAACCACATTTTACACATCCATCCATTTCTTTAATTTTTTGTACTTTTGATTCTGGTGTTGTAAATTTAGAACAATATATTTTATGTTCTGTACAGTCTGATGTTTTTAAAGCACAACATATAGTACAACCAGTTCTATACATTGTTTCAGTTTTATTTTGTTTTTCATTTACATCAATATTTGTAGCTAAAGCTACAGTTTTTCTTTCAAAAGTTGTATTATTTGTTTTTGCGTTTTGATTTTTGTCAAAAATGCCCCCCTCTTTCATTCTATTTTGTATTTCAAACCCAAATTTCAATATATTCAAATCTGGATAAGTTTTATTTGTTACATTCATATACTGAATTTTATATTGTTCTGGCAACCCAGACCACAAAAAATATTGTACAAAAATATCACTTGTAATGTTTAGGGAACTAATTTGACTTTCGATCAATTTTGCTTCACTAATCCACCCATAAAAATCAGAAGTCAACTTTAACTTACACAATTTTTCAATTACTGCAAACTTCTGAATATCCTTGTTACTGAAGGCTGCTATAAGCAGATTTTAGCTGCATCATAATCCATATCTGCAGCAGGACTTTTTTCTATTAAGATCTTGGCAGGTCCTTTCAGCTGTTTTACCAGACAAGAATGTCTAGCATATTTGTTATATTTTTCCCTATCCATAATTTCCTCAAAATTTTTTATAAACCTGTCAAAATTTTCCGGCTTACCATCGAAGTCTGGCAACTGAAGCTCAGGACGTTTAAGTCCAGAATTACCAGAATCATAACATGAAATGTTTTGTTGAGTTTGAGGATGGACAGTTATTAATTTACTTTGTAATTCGTTTATTATAGTTGCTACTCCTAACTGATAGAAATCATTTTTAATATTAAGTTTTTCTGAACATTTAAATGATAATTCTGAGCATTCTGTATAAATATCCAAAATTTCATTATCTAACTCAGTAAGTTCATTTCCCTTGTTTTTAAATGTTTTTATGAGACCATTGATTTCATTATCAGTATAGTTTGGCATATTAGTTTTTACAGTATTCAAAAGTTTTGTTACATTGGCCCTTTTTACCCCACGTTTTCTAAGTAGGGTTAACACTTGATTAAAAGTTGATGAAGGGGATGCATCTTCAGCAACAATTTCCTCAATGTTTTTAAATTCAGTACTTTGATCTAAAACCTCCATAATGTTATAATATGTGTGATACTAATTTATAAAATACTAATATAGTTTTATACCAATATAATATACCAATATACTAAATAAAAGGAAAAATACTAGACCAAGAAGAAATTTCAGCAATAACTGGGGATCTGAGAAAGGAAACATCCCGCTGGGGATGCCATATACAGAAAAATGGTTATATTTTTTCGGAAGAAAAATAGAAGGGGAAAGTAATACTCAAGTTTTTTTCTTCTTTACTTTAAAAAAAATGTACAAAAAAAAAAACTTTATTAAAAAAGGGGTAATTTATACATTGCTAAAGTAAAAAAAAGTAGGGAAATTATTGGGAGTATTTTTCCTCTTCTACGGCTGAAAGTTCTTCCTTTTCTGTATTTCTATTCTACCATATAAAATAGTTGAGCCAAGTCTGAAAAAGGATATTATAGACTAGTTTTTTGACTTGACTCAAAATAAAATTTTATTTTAAAATCTAATTTTTTAAATATAATTTTAATGGTAAAATAAACAAATTATACAATGGGACCCCCTTTCTATGCACTCTGTATATTTTTTGGTAAAATATATAAAGGGTACACTCTTAAAAAAAAATTTCAGCAAATTTATAAGAATGTATACATACCCTCTTTATGTGAGTATTTGATCCACCAAATTATTTGCTGTTGATGTTCCTCATTGACAAGTGTTTGGCCTCTGCTATTTTGTACAGTTGTTGGAGGTGTGTTTCTCAAATATAATAACAAAAATTAGTTAAAAAGTATCAAACTTTTTATTTTTCATTGGCCAGTGTATTTTTCTCTTTTTATTTAATGTTAATAGCCAAAGTATGGCAGAGAATAAGACTTGGGGGTCTTATCTCCATAGATATAAAAAGGTGGTTGCTTTTGTGATGTAGGAATTATTGTATTCTGATTACTAGACAGTTATTGATAAAAAAGGGTGTGTCCAAAGACAGGGTAGCCAAAAAAGTTTTAGCTACAAGTTTATTTTAAATCAGATTTATAAATCAAATTTTATTTTAATAAAAATTTCAATGTAATTACAATGGCCAATCAAAAATAAAAAAAAAATAAAAAAAATAATATAAAAAATTTAAATATATAATTTTCAATACAAAAAAAATAAAGAAAAAAAATAAATCTTTTAATTCTTTCTTTTTTTTGTACAGGTATCGTGAAATCATTTGATTTAAAACATACAGGAAGGTGAGCACTAGGTTTCTTGAAACTGTAGTTTCATTTGTTGTTTATATTTTCTTATCATTTCAGTTTTGATTATTGTGATTTGTTTGGTGTTCAGTTGTGTGTGTCAACTTTTTTTTAATTAAAATGTGTGACTTAAAAAGCATTCAATTTATTGAATGTATTGAAAGGTTTCCTTGTTTTTACAATATCAACATAAAGGAATACAGCAACAGGGATGAAGTTCAGAAGACATGGGAAAACATTGCAAATGAACTCAAAGAGTATAGGTGAATGATTTAAAAAATCAAGCTTAGTAGATAAAGGTTTTTATTTCTAGAACATGTAATTTTTAAGCATGTAGCTCAACTTCATATTATATAATGTATATTATTTTAAAGAAGTGCCTACATAACCAGTTGCCATTGGGGGAAGGATAGCAACCACAGCCATTGGAAAATATTTGGTGAGGTATTCTCTTATACTTTTGGCTGATTTCAGTTGTAAATAACTTAGATTTGGAAGGTCCACATTTAGATCAATGTTGATAGGTTGATTTCTTGCAGTGTAAGGTACTCCTTCATTTTTACGAATGAAATTATTTAGGACACAGGCGCTCTTTATTTTGGTCTTGACTGTTTCTTCAGATCAACACTTGTGAAATTCTCGAAACTTTGCTCTCAACATTACGAATGCGCATTCGACAGCTTTACGAGCCAAAGATAGCCTGTAGTTAAAAATTCTCCTTTCAGCATTTAAAATGGCCAGCCCTTGTGTATGGTCTCATAAGATACTGTTTAAAAGGAAATGCCTCGTCCCCACAAATAAATTCGACTTTAGCTTAAGTTTCATTGTTTTCATCAAGAGATAGTGGTTCTGGTGGTGGTATGCCAAGACCGTGCCGGTCCAGTCAACGACCTAAACAAGAGGTTTGGAACACGCCTGCGTAGCTATTTCTTCCAAGATCTCCCACATCAGCAGTAATAAAGTAACCGTCAGCATCAGAACATGCCATTATTTGAACTGAATGATAGCCTTTATATTTCATATTTCGAGATCCAGTATTGTTAGTTTTTTTAATCCTGGCATTAATTAACTGCTCCCATGATGATGATGAAACTGTCAGAAAAAGGGTTCCTCCTTGTGTACTGAAACCCGAAGCTGGTTTAATGAAACTGGTTTCACGAAACTAGTTTCGTGAAACCAGTTTCTTCAGTGTGGACAGCGCCTTAGTATTGGTTTTAACCTTTCTAATTAGATTAACGTTCACTAGGAAAGAAGCTATCTCAACAATATATATATATATATATATATATATATATATATATATATATATATATATATATATATATATATATATATATCAAAAGTGGGCATAAGCGCAAATGAAAGCGCAAAAGCTCAATTTGTGCTGTATGTAAAAAATTTGTACTTTTGCGTTTGCGCGAAATTTCGAAAATGTGCGCTTTTGCATTTGAGCTTAGCAACTTTTTAAAGAGCGTAATAGCGCATATTTGCGCTCTATCTAAATATCTGCTTGAAGAACAGGATGCCCTTTGCCTACTTAAGCATTGCCATTGCATTTCCCACACATTAAACATCTTGGCTACTAGGGATGTTTCGAAAGTTCTTCACTGGTCCTCTGGTGCCAAGGATCCATTTCATAAAACACTTGCCAAATACCCGAAATAGGAAAACTACAACTGCTGCGAAAATCAACAAGGAGTTTAGAACAATACGATTCTATGAAAGACCAGCTTAAGAACTTTGATGGTAGCATGACACAAATCAAAAATATTTGTATGGAACAAAAGCCTGGTCTTCCAGTATTTAATAAAACTGATAAGGAGGTAATTGCTGAGTACATCGAAATAATGACACCTATTGCTGTTAGGCTGGATATGTTGCAGGATGAGAAGAATGCATACGTGGGAGTCCTATTTCCTAACCTCTTCCTCCTCAAGGACAATTTCCTGGAAATACAACGAGAGGTAAAAAAAATTTAACTTTGCCAAAAACTTAGTCAACTACTTCCTAAAGCAACCAAAGCCATACAAAGAGAAAGAAAAAAGATTTGAACCGAGGTTAAGCAATATATTTGATAATTTTGATTTGGTTATGGCAACAGCCCAGCACCTTCACTTCAAACTCGGAGTGGTACGAGTTTAAAGTGACATTTTAAGACCAAAGAGGGCAGCCATGGTATTAAGCAATTTTGAAAAATTTATCTTTATGAATGGGAATATGACAATGTTCAGAATGCAAGAGGAGAGCTACGAGTAGGGAGAGTTCATAGATAATTGAATAAATAAGATTAAATCTTTCTCATTTTTTGTTATACATTTGCATCTTTCAAATAAAATTTAAAAATAATTCAGTTTTACATACTTGCGCTCTATTTTTTTATTTATTTATTTATTTATTTTTTTTGCGCTCCTAAATTTGCTCTTTTAAAAAAAAAATTTATTTGTGGACATGTGCGCTTTTGCGCTTGCGGACTAAATTTTTGAAAAAATGTGCGCTTTTGCGCTTGCGCACTAAGTTTTTCCAATTTGCTCTTTTGCGTTTGCGCTCTAAAGTTCAAAATTTGCGCGCCCACCTCTGATATATATATATATATATATATATATATATATATATATATATATATATATATATATATATATATATATATATATATATATATATATATATATATATATATATCATGGTTGCATGGTTTTAACCAGATGGTTTAAACCAATCGTTTTTTTTTTTTGGTTTAAACCAACTGAAAAAAGCCATGTTTTTTTTGGTTTAAACCAAATTTTTTTATTTTTATTAATATTATTTATATACAAGCTATATAAATTACGATATATATATATATATATATATATATATATATATATATATATATATATATATATATATATATATATATATATATATATATATATATATATATATATATGACTGATTTTTCAGAAAATTTTGAATATATATATATATATATATATATATATATATATATATATTTTTTATATATTATATATATATATATATATAAGTAGTATGTAAAACGATGGTACCGGAACACCCCCTCATTTTCGCTCGCTACGCTCGCTATCATTCGGTGATGTTCCGGTACTCGCTCTCTTCGCTCGCTCATCGTTTTACATACTACTTATAAATGTTTTTTAAGAGTAGTATACTACGCACTCTCGACAGGTGACCAGATTTAGCTAGGCCCTTCCTGAAAAAAATGAATGATTACTTTAGCAGGAAATCATGGAATGAGCGAGTTCCGGGTTTGCTTGAAATTGAGTTATAATAAAAAAATCTATAGAAAATGGATGAATTATTATCAAAAATAGTTAGTTTAAATGTCGAATTAATAAAATTAAATAAATGCATAATGAAACAATATGATAATAAAAACATTAAAAATTATTTTAACGTGCCTTATAAAAATCAAGAAACGGATCCGGATATTTATCAATATAAACAACGTGATGATGATATATCCTATATCGAATATCCGTTAATTAAAAAATTTTAATAAAAAATTCTATATTTAAAAAATCTTATAGAATAAATTATATAGAGAATACAAGGATCTATATTTCTTATATCTATAAAATATTTTGTAAAATTAATATTAGTTATCGAAAAATAAAAAATAAATAGATATATGCATCTGGGAAAATTTTTTATAAGTATTAATTTTATTAAGCATAAAAAAATTCATATTTTTGATACTTATAAATTTTTTTGTAAAATTAATATTAACGAAGTTATATTAGTTTAAATCTATATTAGAATATTTTGAGAAAGACTAGAAGTATTTTTTTATATTTATCAGAGTCTCTGTAGCAGAGTGGTTAGAGTAACTTGAATCAGATTCAGAGGACTCGCGTTCAATACCCGTACGGTCCTTTTTTATAAAAGAAATCGGATAGGAAAGCGACCGCTTGAAGCGGTCGAATGTTGTACATGTGTATTCGTTAATGTAAACAGATATATGAACGTAATAAAGAGCAAAGAATGATAAGAAGATTTGACTGAGTAATTGCAGTTGTTGTGGTAGTGGTAGTCTCATCGACCGCTTCAAGCGGTCGAGTTAATAATAATAATAATAATAATAATAATAATAATAATAATAATAAAGAGCAAAACAAAGACAAGAAGAAAAATATGACGTCACTGTTGGAATGACTAAATAATAATAATAATAATAATAATAATAATAATAATAATAATAATATTTACAATGATTTTTTTTTAAATGTGAATATTCGGCTCTACAAAAGATATAGAGATAAATGAGGTATCAATTTATAGGTTTTCGAGAACGAGGATTCCAAATTTGTAATTATTTTTAAGATAGGTAGCTCAGGAAGACAACTTATTTAATATAACTTGGAAAATATAAAAGATAGAGAAAATCTGCTCCGACAACTTTTCGAATTTAATTATTCTACATATGAATCATGAAAAAAAATTCCAAATTCGGGCTTTTAAACCCACTTTTTCGTTCCAGAATTAACTTTCCTGGAAGATCTGGAAGTTCTGAAAAAAATCTACGGATTTGAAAAATACATTTTCAATTTTAAAAAACATGAATATTCGGTTCTACGTAAGATAGAGAAAAAAATAAGGTATAAATTTATAGCTTATCAAGCCCGAGGAATTCGAATTTGTTATTATTTTTAAGGTAGTTTTATTAGGAAAAAAATTATTAAAGATAATTTTAAAAAATACAAAAGATAGAGAAAATTTGCATAAGAGTAAAATTGAAGAACTTGATGAGTTTAAGAAAAATAATACTTTTTTTATTTTTCCTATAATAAATAAGGAAATAAAAATGAACAAATATAAAAAGAAAGTTACCTTTTCACAAAATAATTACATTTTTGAGATGGATAATTATGATAGAACAAATGATGAGCTAACTTCTGTAATTTTAGATAAAGAACGATTTTCAAGAAGAATAAAAGATTAGAAGAAAAATT
>SEYY01000016.1:31284-52010 GCA_009176605.1 Armadillidium nasatum | reverse complement strand
AAAATGCATTTACTTCTTATTTTCTATAATGATTTATACTTTTTAAGTATTAAGTTGTTAAAAAAATGAAACACTTTCTCTGACAAAAATTTCATATTTATATCAACATCCTACGCCTGGTATTTTTAATTTGGAGGGGCTGCAGCCCTGGAGCCCATAATGACGAGCCGTGTATATATATATATATATATATATATATATATATATTATATATATATATATATATATATATATATATATATATATATATATATATATATATATATGTTTTTTTTTAATTTTATGGCTTTTATATATTATTATTATTATTATTATTATATATTATATTATATTATATTATATTTCTTAATATATATATATATAATATATATATATATATATATATATATATATATATATATATATATATATATATATATATATATATATATATAATATATATATATATATATATATATATATATATATATATATATATATATATATATATATATATATATATATATATATATATATATATATATATATATATATATATATATATATATATATATATATATATATATATATATATATATATATATAATATATATATATATATATATATATATATATATATATATATATATATTATATATATATATATATATATATATATATATATATATATATATATATATATATATATATATATATATATATATTATATATATATATATATATATATATATATATATATATATATATATATATATATATAATATATATATATATAATATAAAATTTTTACTTTACCAAAATTGTTATTTTATATTTACAAATTATCCATAGTGAGTGTCACAATGCATATTCTTTTGGCACTTATGCGGTTAGTGCCTGGAATATGGATTGTGCAGTTCATGGGGATATTTGCTTATTTTCCTTTTCTGTCTTCAGACAGGGTTCCTGTTTTATGAACTTGTTGTGCTTAATTTTGGATGCCATTTATTTTGTAAAATAAACGAAAAATCCTAGTCTTTTTACTACAACCTCCACTTACCATCCTAAGGCCCTCAAAAGGCCCACTAAAGATTGATGACCCCAGGAGTGTGGGATCTGGATTGGACACAGCAGGAGCGCAGAAACAACAACGCTGGAACTCTTCTAGTGGGACTGCTTTCTATTTATTTATTACTTAATTTTTTTATTATTTTTAATTATTTTAGGAACTGGTGAAGAATTGTACGTGCGAAAGATTCTGTCTGCCATGGAGGCAATCTCTTGAAGAGGTGTAGAAGGAGAAGTAACAGCAAGTATCCCCTGTGCAGTTACAGGTAACTTCTTGAGGAAGAGCTCCCGAATAAGGATGGTCTCAGACTCAGTCGGCGGAGACCCCAATTGACCCAGCAAATGAGTCATAAGTTGCCTTGGAGTACGGGCTCCAAGGGCTTCACCACTCAGAAGCTGAGCAAGTCGCTCCTCCCTAGAAGTCGCGAACCTGTTCAACAGCTCTGTCCTTAATGCTGTGAAAGGGTCTTGGGACACCTGAATGCCAGGAAGTGCATCCTTAATAAAGCGAAGGACCTCAGGCGGCAGTAGAGAAACCAGTGCCCTATACTTCACCTATGAGGTATAGGACAGAGGGAAAACGGCCTCTAGCTGTAAAAGCCACAGATCTACATCGTCAGAGATGTAGCGTGTGAAGAAGGGTGTAGGCTAGGATGTAGAAGGTGGGGGAGAATTATTGTCAGGCATGATGGAAAAATAATTTTAAAAAAAAAATGACAAGTAAAAATATAGTAAATAATATATATATATATATATATATATATATATATATATATATATATATATATATATATATATATATATATATATATATATATATATATATATATATATATATATATATATATATATATATATATATATATATATATATATATATATATATATATATATATATATATATATATATATATATATATATATATATATATATATATATATATATATATATATATATATATATATATATATATATATATATATATATATATATATATATATATATATATATATATATATATATATATATATATATATATATATATATATATATATATATATATATATATATATATATATATATATATATATATATATATATATATATATATATATATATATATATATATATATATATATATATATATATATATATATATATGCGGGTATGTAGTTTTATAGTAGTATCGTACACCGCATTTATAAGAAAATATTACCTTGTTCGTAATGGAAGTTTACTTAAGGTTTTTATATAAATATTACCCTCCTTATCGTTAACTTAATTATAATAACTTAAGGAGATTCAGAAGATATATTTTCCAGGTTTATTAATATACTGCTTAAAATAAATAATACAAGAACGTCAGTATGATAGTATAGTATATATATATATATATCAAAGCCAAATCAAGAAATGAAATCGATCAAAGTAATCAAATAAAGTAATATCGTAAATACCAAAGAATATAAAAATTAAAAATTTAAAAGACAATGAAAAGTATTATACCAAATATTAAAATCTAAAAAATATAAAGAATAAAGACAATGAAAAGCTCTATTAAAAATAAAAATAAAAAAAAGAAAAAAAAAAAAAAAAGCTCTCAGCTGTAAAAATAAAGAAATAATAAAATGCAATTAGATTTCAAATCGAAAAGATTTCATATAAAATAAAATTACACATATAAATAAATAATAAAGCATTTATATATATATTTAAATTTCATTATTCATCAGTAATGATTTTTACACTTTATATAATAAAATTACTTACTATTTTTCAGTATAAGTTTTATATATGTACATTTTTACTTCACGTAAAGTTTTTGTTACTTCATATTAATATTATAAATTATTATTCTCTGTAAATAAAAATAATTTAAGAATTCACAATAATAAATATATATATATATATATATATATATATATATATATATATATATATATATATATATATATATATATATATATATATATATATATATATATATATATATATATATATATATACATATATAATATAATAATATTTAATATGTATAAAAAAAATAAGTATTTTTGAATCAACGACAAACGATACTTCTCACATCTAATAAATCTTTAAGACTGACAATTTTCTTCTGAAATTCTTATTATATAGTATCGTTTTTAGTTGATGTTCCAATAATAAAAATGTTTTTAGAAAAAGGATTTTTATTTTTTTCTAATACAGAATTTAAGTCTGTATAAAAGCCTCTTTGTAAAATTCAAAATAATCTGATAACTACCAAACTCGTTGATTGCAAATCCAATCAGAATTCCAAAGAAAACTTGTAGAGAATGAATTTTTCTCAAAACAAAAAAATATTTCTTTAAATGATTGAATACTAAGTTATAAATTAAAATATCTTTACTTGAATAATGAATGACATTATATTTCTAGACAAAAGAAATATGTTAGTTAACATCATGCAATGTCAATAAAAAAAATTAATCAATATACTACTGAGAATAAGAAATAGTCAAATCACCATGCGAAATAATAAAAGAAATGAAAAAGTCTAGTCACCTTTTTAAAGTAATTAGAAAAGTGAAAAAGAACATTTATACTTTTCTATAAAAAAAAATTTCTACATCATACAAGTAAGCATATGTAAGAAAATGTTTATTCCTGTTTCAATATCGTCAAAAAAAATAAAAAATAAATTTCAGTTTTACGACTGAAAGAAAAGTGGATTTATTTAAAATGACTTCTTAACCTTCTAGGAGAATTATTTTGTACATTTTGCGTTCTTTTCGTTTGACTTCTTAATTTCATAGGAAATGTATTTTGTGAATGTTTATACAATGGGTATGGTCTGTATGAAGGATCTGTTTGTCTGTTATCTTTTAATATTGGAGAAGGAGAAGAATTTGGAGATACATTATTATTTCTTAAAGGAGAAATATGAGGATTTATAATTTGTGACATATTAGGAAAGTTATTTGGAAGAGAATCAAATTGTGAAGATTGTTTAAAGTTTTGTGTATGATGATGTGTATGCTGAGAATGAGAATCAAAATTTGAAGAAGTTTGAGGATAAGAATTGTTTTGTGAACGTTGAAAAGTCTGTTGAGAATGAGGAAGAACTTTAGGAGAAGTTTGAGAATGATAAGAATTCTGAAAAGTTTGAGGGTGATTAGAATGATTTTGAAAAGTTTTATTATAAGAATAAGAATCTGGTAAAATTTGTGGATGTTGAGAAAATTTCTTTGAATGTTGAAATTTAAAATTTTGTTTTTGTGGATGGTAAAAGTTTTTGGAAGATCTAAATTTAGAATTTAGTTTTGTTGTATTTTCTTTTCTAGAAAATGCTTGTGAAGAAGTATGTAAATACTGATTATGGTCTCCCAATAAATTTTGATTATCTCCTCTAAAACAAGAACGATTATTATTTACTGTATCTGAAGAAGAATCAATTTTAAAATGAACTTTCTTATTAGAGTTATTTGCAGAATTTTGTATATTTGGTAAAGGATATGATTTTAAGC
The DNA here is from genome assembly GCA_009176605.1 of Armadillidium nasatum. Taxonomy (NCBI): domain Eukaryota; kingdom Metazoa; phylum Arthropoda; class Malacostraca; order Isopoda; family Armadillidiidae; genus Armadillidium; species Armadillidium nasatum. The sequence continues at coordinate 47,456 of SEYY01000016.1, read as the reverse complement.
AAGATTTTAATTTATTTTCCTCAGAGCATAATTTTGGGTAAGGTACAATTTTAAAGTTATCTATGTGGATAACAAACTGTTTGTTTGTTTCTAAGCATTGTAATAAGTATTTGCCAAAATTCAAAACATTAACTACTAAATATGGACCCTTCCATCTACTCGCTAATTTCGGAGATTGATGAGGAGGTTTAATTGAAAGTATATATACTCTGTCACCGACACATGCTTTACGAATTGGTGCATTTTTGTGTTGTCTGTTTGCAATGTTTGCAGTTTCTGTCTGCAATTTATCACGACTAATTTCGCGGATAGCCGAAGCTCTTTCATACATTTCAGCAGTATAATCATGTAAAAATTCTTTATTTGCATTTTGTGATTTTGTTTCAATAAAAGGAGAAGTATAATCTGGAAGATTGTAAGGCAATCTTTTAATGTAATAATGTAAAAGAAAATGAGGTGTGTTTCCTATAGAAGTGTTATAAGAAGAATTTAAAGCTATTTGACAAAAAGGTAAGAATTTACCCCAATCATCATGATTATTATTCACATAATGTCTTAAATAATTCTCAATATTTTTATTTTCGCGCTCAACGATACTATTACTAATAGGATGATAAATAGAAATATTAACATTTTTAATTCTCCAAAGTTTACATAACTCTTTGAAAAATTCAGATTTAAACTCACCTCCGTTATCTGTAATTATAATATTAGGTGTAGAATGACGCATAATCACTCTTTCTAAAAGAGCTTTTGCCACCTCTTTTCCATCTCTTGTAGGAACAGGGCAAATTTCAGTGTACCTAGTTAACGAGTCTTTAAAAACCAGAATGTAACGACTATTTGTAGACTTGCACCTAGGAAAAGGACCAAGGGTATCCAAATGAAGTCTCGAGTACGGCTGGAAAGGTAAGGGATATGTGCTTATACCTATAGGATGTGGTTTGTTTCCTTTTACTTCTAAACATGAAGTACATTCTTTACAAAATATTTCACAAAGCTTTGAAAGATTAGGAAAAGTGTAAAGTTCGCGAACACGTTTCATAGTTCGAAAACTACCTGGATGTCCACTACCAAGAGCGCTGTGTGAAATGTATATGACTGAATATATCATTGAGTCAGGAACTTCTAATAAATATCTGTTGTCAGAAGTGACATAGTAAAGTAAACCGTTAATAATTGTATGTGGTAAACCTAATCTGTTACTTGGCAAATTTTCAAACCATTTTATTAAAGGAGAAAGTCTAGGACAGGAACGTTGTTCTTTATAAAAATTATCTTTGGTTAGATCAAAAATAGAAGTATTTAAAGATGATACGCTCAATATAGAATGAGTAACATCAGGTGCAGGATTCCTTGATAAGTAATCTGGAACGACATTTAATTTTCCCTTTTTATAAATAAATTCAGGGTTGAAAGATTGTATTTTTAAGTTCCATCTCTCAAGACGGCCAGTTAATTGACGATGCCTAAACAAATGAATAAGTGGGCTATGATCAGTATATAAGAAAATTTTATAACCCCAGATAATAGTTCTAAATTTAGAAAGAGCATGTATTACAGCTAAAGCTTCTTTTTCTGTAGTAGAATAGTTTCTTTCCGCCTTAGTTAAAAGACGAGAAGTAAAAGCAAGTGGCTTTTCTAACTCATTAGAATCTAATTGAGCTAGAACTCCACCAACGCCAAAATCAGAAGCATCTACGCTTAAAATAAAAGGTTTTGAATAGTCTGGAAAGGAAAGAGTAGGATCAAGTAGTAATTGTTTCTTAAGAGCATCATATGCAATTTGCTGTTCTAAATTCCATTGAAAAGAAGTGTTTTTCCTAAGGAGTTGAGTAAGTGGATGAGCTATGTGACTGTAATTAGGAATTAGATGCCTAAAATAATTAAAGAAACCTAATACTGAGCGAATTTCTGAAACATTAGTGGGTATTTTAAAACCTTTGAGTGCTTGTAATTTATTTGGATCTGGACTCAAACCTTTATCACTAATTTTAAAACCAAGGTATGTGAACACTAGTTTTAAAAAATTCACATTTTTCAAGTTTAATACGTAAATTTGCTTTTCTTAAAGCTTTGAAAATCTTCGAAAGACTATTATAATGTTCATCTATATTCTTACTAAAAATTAAACAATCATCTATAAATAATAAGCAGTGTACTCCAAGTAAACCTGAAAGTGCCATTTCCATTGCCCTACTAAAAACTGAAGGACTATTAGTTGTACCTTGAGGCATGCGAACAGGTTCAAAGTGACCTCTAGCAGTAGAAAAAGCCAATAAACCTCGACTTTCTTTGTCAACAACAATATGAGTAAATCCTGAAAGTAAGTCTATAGTACTAAAAATTTTTGCATTTCCTATAAGAGAAAGACTCTCACTTATGTTTGGCAAAGGGAATCTATCTGGGACAGTAAGACTATTGAGCTTTCTATAGTCGATTACCGTTCTATACTTAGTACTATTTTTCTTAGGAATAACAAGAATAGGGGAAGAAGAAGGAGAATTACTTGGAACTATATAACCCTTTTTCAAATTATCATCGACCCAATCATCAATGGCTTGTAAGTACTTGTGAGGGTGTCTGTAAGGAGCTGTATACACATAATCTGGACTTCCTTCTTTCAGTTTAACTTTAAAAGTTACTAACTCACATCTTCCGACTGGATCGTCTTCGAAAGAAATTATATCTCTGTTTTTGACAAGGAAATCTAGCATTTCAGATAATTGTTCTGGTTTTTGCAAAACGTAAGTATTATCTGTTTTTGTAGAATTTGAAAGCAGTATTTTTTTTGAATATTTTTCTGATTTCTTCATCAGAAAGATCAGAAGAATAAGTGGTAGCAGCATTTACAGAAGAAGAATCATTAAAATTTCTATCATTCTCTGTAATTTCTATTGGAGAAGCAGTGGTTAAGAAAGAATGTGGATCTAAATTTACAGAATTTGTTCCTAAGTTAATACACTCTAAAAGAATATTACCATTAGTACAGTTACTTAAAGTCGAACCTATGAAAATTTGACTATTGCTACGAAGATCATTTCTATTTTGTGTGACAAGTGAGATATTTTCTGGTGGATATGTTTGTATATCAGATTCTACTTTAACATTTAAAATGTACTTAGAATTTGGCAATAAAACAGTTTTCTCTTTTGTAAAAACTTTGTATTCAATTTTATCATCTAAAACAAGATTTTTAGGATATAAAATAGGATTAGTATTATAAAAACTTTCATGAAATGAAGAGTTGTTCACGTTTTGTGATCTGTTTTCAAAAGAAGAATTATTAGTTAGTGAAGTAAATTTGTCAAAGCGTGTTTTTAATTCTTGTAATTCATTTTGAAAAGATTCTATTTTAGCATTTGGAAAATATTCAGAACATTCTGTAATCTGAGATTTGTTCTTTGTAATAGAATTTATGTCTTTTGGGATATAAGCTGGTTGATTAAGCATTTGTTTTTGTTTTTGTGTTTGTGTGTGTGTCTTCTGTATTTGTGGAGCATTTTCAGAAGAATTAAAGTGATTGTTTGTTATTGGCAGTAATGGTAAAGGTTTCAGTTCACCTTCAACTTTTAAGTAAGCAGTTTGTGCATGATAATCTAAGATTAAAGGAATTCTAGTGAGTATATCACATCCAATGAGGACTTCTTTAGGATAAGTACAGCAACTATCCTCTACAACTATAAAATCACAAATGAAAGGAATATCATGTATGATTAATTTTAAAGTAGTTTTTCCATAAACTAGAAGTTTATTGCCTGAGATAGATTTGAGAACAATATTTGTTTTTCTAAGGACTGGAGCATCATTAGAATTAGAAAAAGTACATAGTTTTGTAAATAAAGATAGCTTTAATAAACTCTTCATGCTACCTGTGTCTATAAAATTAGTACTTGAATGTGTATATGAGTGATTGTGAGTAATAGCAGTAGGTATGCCAAATAAATTATTCAAAGTTTTATGTGGTTTGCTATTAATAGCTTCGTAAGCAAGTTTAGAGTTTCTTGTTGAAGAATCATTGCAATAAAGTGAAGTGTTTGCATCTGTATTGTTGCAATAAAGTGAAGTGTTTGCATCTGTATATGAACTATTAGAATTGCAAGTAATATAATCTAATTCATCTACATCGGATTCGTAATCTACTTCAATGTAGTGAGAAAAATGTTCAGTATTGACTGAAGTGTGCTTATGTGATTCTGATTCTAAAGAATCATTATTGTTAAAATAGCATGGAGATTGTGGTCTCGGAATATTGTGCTTCAAAGAAAAATCATCATTATTATAATTAGAAGTGTTTTCATTAAAATATTCAGTAGGTTGCATGTTATGTGTAAAATTGTTTTCTTGTACACAGTGTACTTGTTGTCTATTACTAAAAGAATTGTTTTGTTTTTGAAAAGCATTTTTGTTTTGAAAAGCATTATTTCTAGTATTATGATTATTATAGTGCATTGGCTGTTGTTGAGATTGGTTATAATTATTATTAAAATTACGATTTCTAGACATATTTCTGCTTCGTCTGTCATCGTACTGGTTAGGTAAGTTTTGATTAGTATACCTTTGTGAAACATTTCTATTTGGAGAAAGAAACTTTATTCTTTGCAAGCTTTGTGGAGATAAGTGATTCCATGTTGTGTTTAAGCATTGGGGAAAAGAACCTCTGAGATGATAATCTTTGCAAAGTGAACAAAAGGGACTATAAGTACATTCACTAGTATCATGACACCATCTCTCGCATCTTAAACATTTAGGAGTTGTTTCTGGATTTATAAATTGCTGAACATTAGTTCTATTCTTATTTCTATCTAAATTACTTACAAAGTTAGCTTGAGAATTTATATTATTTTGGTTTTCTCTCCTATTGTATGATTGAATATTTGAAACAGAGTTTTCTCTTAGTGTTTTATTTACATTTGCAGTATTATTTTTAAATGGCATATTGAGCTCATTTGCAGTTTTAGCCATGTACCTTCTAACTTGTTCAGGGTAAGATAAATCAGCCTCAAAATATTCCACCATTTTATTTTTGTACTCATTTGGTACACAACTGTAAATGGTTCCAAAAATCATTAATTTCCTCATCATTGGTGAAAAGGAAGCATTGAAATAAGTCATAGCATTCTTCTCAAAATTATTTAAAGAAGCTTGAATTTGTGAAGCAAAAACTTGGAAAACAGTGTCTTTTTTCCAATTTAAGTTTTTGAATTGAGAGAACATTTCAAAACATGACTCTGTAGTCAAAGGGCTTAGTATATTTAGCAAATTATTTGAAAATTCTACCCAAGTTTGTGCATTTTTAAGATCTACAGATGAATCTATAATGAATCTTGCACTTCCATTAGGCTCTAAAAATCTTGGATAAGTGGCAAGCTTTTCTGCATCCGTAAAAATATGTTCATCTCTAAAAAGATCGTTTAGTAAAGAAACCCATAACTCTGGCCTAATGCCGGTCCAAACATTTCCTCTATACCCCTCTAATAAAGGAATGTTAGGTCTGTGATAAAATAATCTTTCTATGTTAATACCTGTCGGTCTATGAACATTATTTGTAAAATCATTTGCATCATTTGCATGCATAGTAGAAGCATCAGAAGTATTAAAATTAGCAGTAGTATGAGCATTAGTTTTAGGTCTAGTGCCTGTATATGAAGTATTTGTATTTGTACCAGAAGTAGCATTAATAGTAGTAGTAGTAGTAGTAGTAGTAGTACTATCAATAGTAGAAGAAATAGTAGTATTAGTTTGATTAAAATATGCAATAGTTTGGTTTGTAGGATTATTCCCTGTCTAAACGTATATCATCATTCATTTTAGAAATGCAAGTAAAAATATATATATAAAAATTAATAAAAAATGAAAAATAATTAATTTCTTTTATTAAGTTTTACCCTTTGAATTCCATTTTCTATTTTCAGTTTTCTTTGATTCTCTTCTGTTTGGATTAACAATCATCAACACATACTAATCTACTGAAAATAATAAATATGTTAATGACAGTAATAATAATAATAATAAAAATAATATATATATATATATATATATATATATATATATATATATATATATATATATATATATATATATATATATATATATATATATATATATATTTTTTTTTTTTTTTTTTTTTTTTTATTTCTGCTTTATTGTTTCTTATTAGTTTGTATGTTAGTTAGTAGCAAAAAAATATTTTAAATTGTAAATAGTAAAAAAAAAATTTATTTTATTTTTAGAAATTACTATTATTAGTAAAAGTATTAAATATTTTTAAAGTATTTAAAGTATTTAAAGTATTAGTTATTTATGATTTATTAATTTGTAAAGTTTCTTAAGAATAATAGTAATAATAATAATAAAATTATATTTTATTATTTTGATACGTAGTAATTAGTTTCCTGTATGTTTTCTTTCTTCGTTTTGTATGTGACTGCTTTGTTTTCTTAGTTTCTTCTTCTAATAGAGATTTCCTCAGGAATAAAGTTTCTTCAAAGAGTGCAGTTTCGTTTCTTCAAAGAGTAAAATTCGTCTTGAATGAAAGTTTTTGTATGAGAGTTCGTTGAATGAGAGCTTTTTTTTTTTTTTTTTTTTTTTCAATTGTCTTTAAATAGTGATTTTGGTATTTTTGGCTTTATAAATAGTATTTTGAAGTTCAAAAATAATATAGTAGCTTTCTTTTATATAAGAAAAATATTTATTCAAATGCTTCAAATATTTTCAAATATTTCGCATTAAAAAAATTCAAAATGGATTCCTACGGGGAATACAAAAGTGTTTCGAAAGCGTATTTTGCATAAAATTATGCGCAGGCTGATAAAATGCAAATTGTTTGTGGCTGTGACGTAAGCAACTACGGGAGATACAAAAGTGTTTAAAAGTAGATCACGTGATAAAAAGGACGCTACTTAGTTAGGCTTGTAAAAGACTTAGGCGAGTGGATTGTGGGATTGTGAGCTTGTGGGCGCATTCCACAACTTATGACGTCATCAAGCAAAAGAATGTATGATTTTTATAAATCGTAGGCTTTATATATATATATATATATAAAATTATATAAAAGTAGTGCGTAAAAGAATGCTTAAAAGTAGTTTGCAGTATTAAGGCATATATAAGCAAGTAGTATAAATAAATGTGTAGAAGTAGTTCGTAGTATTTAAGCAGTATATAGCAGTATATAAAAGTAGTATGTAAGTAAGGTCGCCGTAAAATTGCAGTAAAGTATGTATGAAGTAACGTATATTAACGTATGAAGTAACGTATGTGAAGTAACGTATGTGAAGTAACGTATATGAAGTAACGTATAAAGTAACGTAAGTAACGTATGAAGTAACGTATATGTAGTATTTAAAAAGTATCCTGGCAAGGTAAAGCCAATTTATGCGGGGTAGTGTAGTGTTTTTATAGTAGTATCGTACACCGCATTTATAAGAAAATATTACCTTGTCGTAATGGAAGTTTACTTAAGGTTTTTATATAAATATTACCCTCCTTATCGTTAACTTAATTATAATTTAATCTTAAGGAGATTCAGAAGATTTATTTTCCAGGTTTATTAATATACTGCTTAAAATAAATAATACAAGAACGTCAGTATGATAGTATAGTGTATATATATATATATATCAAAGCCAAATCAAGTAATGAAATCGATCAAAGTAATCAAATTAAAGTAATATCGTAATACCAAAGAATATTAAAATCTAAAAGTTTATCAAAATTATTAAAAATCAAAATCAAAAAGACAATGAAAAGTATTATACCAAATATAAAAATCTAAAAGGACAATGAAAAGCTCTCAGCTGTAAAAATAAAGAAATAAAAAAATGCAATTAGATTTCAAATCGAAAAGATTTCATATAAAATAAAATTACACATATAAATAAATAATAAAGCATTTATATATATATTTAAATTTCATTATTCATCAGTAATGATTTTTACACTTTATATAATAAAATTACTTACTATTTTTCAGTATAAGTTTTATATGTACATTGTTACTTCACGTAAAGTTTTTGTTATGTTACTTCATATTTAACATTATAAATTATTATTTTCTGTAAATAAAAATAATTTAAGAATTCACAATAATAAATATATATATATATATATATATATATATATATATATATATATATATATATATATATATATATATATATATATATATATATATATATATATATATATATATATATAGTATATAAAAAAAATACAAGTATTTTTGAATCAACGACAAACGATCTTCTCACATCTAATAAATCTTTAAGACTGACAATTCTCTTCTGAAATTCTTATTATACAGTATCGTTTTTAGTTGATGTTCCAATAATAAAAATTGTTTTTCTAAAAAGATTTTTATTTTTTTTTTAATACAGAATTTAAGTCTGTATATATATATATATATATATATATATATATATATATATATATATATATATATATATATATATATATATATATATATATATATATATATATATATATATATATATATATATAATATATATTTCTCCTTTCCTTCTCTTTTTCTCTTTTTGATTCATTTCCTACTTTTTCTCAGGTATGCCTACCTTATACTCTATCGGGTGCATGGGATCCTGAAATATATGAATGTCAGGTAGCCCAGTGGCCAGGATGCCATTCTCCCTCGTGTTCTGAGGGAGTGTGCTTCCAAGTTAGCGCCTGTCCTCGTTCAGCTCTACTCTCTATGCCTTAATACTTATACTTTTCCTCAATGCTGGAAGCGTGCTTTTCGTTTAGCCGATCCCGAGAAAAGGTTTCTGCTCTGACCCTTCTAACTATCGACCTATAGCTCTCACTTGTGTTCTGTCTAAAATTTTGAAACCCTCTTCAGCTCTCATTTCCTGGAACATTTGGAGTCTCATTCTCTCCTCTCTCATCACCAGTATGACTATCGACGCTTGAGGTCAACTGGTGATATACTTTTCTATGTTACTGATCTATGGTCTTCTGTCCTTAGGGATTTTGGGTAGTTTTGTGTGGTGGCGCTTGACATATACAAGGTTTTTTTGACCGGGTATGGCATGCTTCGCTGCTCTCCAAGCTCCTTTCCTTTGGGTTTCCTCCTTCCCTTATATTAATCTTATCTTCTTTTCTCTCAGATCGTTCCATTTCTGCACTTATAGATGGAGCGACCTCTTCCTCTTTTTCTGTCAACTGTGGTTTTTCTCAGGGTTCTGTTTTACCTCCAATTTTATTCTTACTTTTCATTAACGATCTTCTCAACTGCACTTCTAACTCTGTTCACTCTTTTGCTGATGACTCAACTATACATTCTTCTACTCATTTCAAATCTGCTCCCTTTTGCTTCTAGAGTTGCTTCTCGTCTTCAACTTTCCGATTCTATTCTTGTTGATCTGGATGGGATTTTTCAGTGGGGTCATAGCAACTTTGTGAAATTCAACTCCTTAAAAAACTCAACTTCTTCACATCTCCCTCTCAAAAACACCTCCCAACTTTTCTATCCACTTCGACGGCTCTCCCGTCTCACCTGTAAATAACATTAACATTCTTGGTTTAAACATAAACAATAAACTGTCTTGGAAACCTCATATCACAATGGTTGCTAAAGCTACCTCTGAGAAGCTGGAACTTCTGTTCAGGTTGTGAGAATTTTTTTCTTCTAAGCAATTACTCCAAATATATAAGGGTCTTATCCGCCCTGGTATGGAGTCATGTTTTCAAATCTGGGGAGGCTTCGGCTCCTCCGTTCTTCTGGATAGGGTTGAGCCTAAAGCTAAAAGTTTAATAAACTGTCCCCTACTTTCAAACTCTCTTGACCCCCAACCTCTGCGACGTGATGTTTGCGCACTATCTCTTTTGTATAGGTACTATAATTGCAGGTGCTCGAGGGAATTGACATTTCGCATTCCTTCACCGTTGCGTCTTCCTCGTTGCACAACGGGATTCCTGCTTTCGCACCAATTCTGTGTGGAAGTGGAAAACCCCAGGCTAGCTCGTTGTGGTGCCTCCTTCTTTCCAGCCACCTCTGTTCTGTGGAACTCTTTACCATCATCTATTTTTCCTCTTGCATTTAACCATCCACTCTTCAAGAATTCCGTCTGTGTTCACTTTAGGGATGTGCGTTAGGTGTGTGTTTAAGTGAGTTTTCTTCCTCTGTGCGTGCCCTATCCTTGAAAAGGGCTCTGCCATTGAGTGGTGGCGATCTGCAGATATATATATATATATATATATATATATATATATATATATATATATATATATATATATATATATATATATATACAGACTATTAAGACCAGATTCATGTCCATACAACGGTGAAAGGAGAGAAACTTGTCACTGTGTTGACGATGAGAGCGGTCGAGCAGGATTAACGACTTACAGGAAAATCAGAATTAACACAACCTCGCTCACCATAAACAGTAATTTGTTTGATTTTTACTAATACTGCAGAGTTAATTGTCTGTTATTTATATATAATATATAATATATAATATATATATATATATATACATGTAATATATTATATATATATATATATATATATATATATATATATATATATATATATATATATATATATATAATATATATATATATATATATATATATATATATATATATATATATATATATATATATATATATATATATATATATATATAAATATATATATAATATATATATATATATATATATATATATATATATAATATATATATATATATATATATATATATATATATATATATATATATATATATATATATATATATATATATATATATATATATATATATATATATATATATATATATATATATATATATATATATGAGTTCACATCTCACGAACATTGCCCTATTCTATGAGTGGAACTTTTCTATACCTAGGATCCCCAAGCGCCCTCAAGCACGTGAGTTAAACGTTAGTTATTCTTATATGTACAATATGTCAATCCATATCTTGGGTACCAATGTGAATTTTCAGATTCTCCATTTGTCCTTCAGGATTCCGAAAAAATTTCTATAAAAAATTTTATGCTGTAAATTTTTAAAATTTACAAAGACAAATAAAATATGAAAAGTCAAAGGATACAGTTTTTATGTTATATTAGAGTTAAATGTAAACAGTCATATGTCAGAAGCAGGTTGCTCTCACGATTTCTAAAACAGTTAAATTTCTTCTAATTATTTCGCTTTTACGTATTAACTACTAAATTCAGTTCTTTTATCCCACATGTATATAAAATCAATTTAATTTAAACTCTTTTCGATATAACATACAAGATCTCATCTACATACATATTTCACTCATTGGACTTCCTAAAAACACTATGTCTAAAGAATGAATCCCCAGAATTCGCAATTGATAAAGTATTTACAACACCGAAAGATACCATGTATATGAAACTACATTTTATGGGGAGAATGAGCTGTGATTTTGAACGTAGAATTAAATGTATCTTATAAACAAATTACCATCAGTTCAAATTCAAATTAGTGTTCTCGAATGAAAATAAAACTAGAAGTTTCTTCAAACTTAAAAAAAAAACTTTCCTTACCTTTATGCTCATCAGTGATATACAAATACAAGTGTGGTGGCTGCGATACCACCTACATAGGAAAGACTATAACAGGTCCTTCTGTTCGCAATGCTGAGTATAAAGGTATGTCTTATAGAACTCTGGAACATTTGCACCATCCCCCATATTCGGCCATTAACTCTCATTCTCTTCAAAAGGATCATCCTTTACAGGATTCAAATTTTAAAATTTTGAATTTTGAATGTAAACCTGACCTTCATTTTTTAGAATCCCTATATACTTGGCATCACGCTCCAAATTTGAATTTAAACTTGCACTTAGAAAATATTTTGATTTTGAAGTAATATTTTGTACTTTGGTCGTACTTTTTACTATTTAATTATTATATAATAATTTTCATTCATTTACTTATTGACATAACTCTTGTGTAATATATTTATTTTGAAATTTTGCAGTATCTGTCGTAGGCTCGATAAAAATCGATAAAACCTTTCTAGAAGTTTCCCATTAAAAGAAAAACAAAATCCTAACAGTGGAAGGTAGTTTATTTTTTTCAAATATCATAAATTCTTAAGCAATCTAAACTACAAATTGGAACACGTTCTTTCTGCTTTTTTCAATATATATATATATATATATATATATATATATATATATATATATATATATATATATATATATATATATATATATATATATATATATATATATATATATATATATATATATATGATTTCCAAACTTCCGATCTTCGAAATTTATCCTTCTCTCTGATTTCTTTTCCAATCATTCTATAGCAGTTGTAGACGGCCATCGTTCTTCCTTTAAATCTATTAATAGTGGTGCGAAACTTTAATACTAAACTTTGATACGAAACTTTAATACTAAATTCTGATATAAACAAAAAATTCGAAAATATCAATACAGTAACTAAATATAATAACACCTTAAATAAAATACTCGTACCAAAATTAAACAATAATCAGAAATCAGGAATCTATGGCATCCCTTGCAATATGTGCAACGAAGTATATATCGGAGAGACTGGCGACATCAATAGACGCAGATATCAACACTTATATGACTTGCGCACATTTAACCAGTCCTCACCATTGATAACTCATCTAGAAAAGGAGGGACATATGATAAAAATTGACAGATTTAAAACATTGAAATATATAAAAGATCACAAATACAGAAAGTTCTACGAATCATATGCAATAAAAAACAGTAACAACTTCAATAGAGACAGCGGATACTATAAAATTGATAACATCATGAACGAATACTTAAAACAAACCGCATCGTGTGACAGTATAAAGCACACTCTCACTGAATGGACACGAGAACGATCAGGACCAACCAACTAATTCGGAAGCAAGGATTTGAACTAAAAATTAATCAACATATTACTCTCAGACAGACCCTGAAAGAGGTGGACTGATACAGGCCACGAAAGCTAGGATAAGTCTGATATAATATTAAATAACATCGAAGAATATATAATACAAAAATAAAGTTAATTTTAAGAACTGTGTTTCAAATAAGTGATCTTTAGGGAATAATAATAAAAATATATATATATATATATATATATATATATATATATATATATTAATATATTATATATATATATATATATATATATATATATATATATATATATATATATATATATATATATATATTATACTATATTCTTACTTTCTCACCATACTCCTGTAGGTGCAAGCACCTGTCAGCCGTCTCGGACGAAATTCCTCCATCGCCCACGATCACCATACAACATCTCTTCCACTTCTTCCATAGTTTTTCCTCTTCTCTCCATCGCTGTCCCAACGCAGTCGCTCCATCTCATCCTCGGTCTTCCCACTCCTCTCCTTCCCTCCGGCCTCCATTCGTAAAACCTTCTTGCATATCTATCCTCGTTCATCCTCCTCATATGTCCAAACCACCTCAACTGCCCTCTCTCCGCAAGGTCCAGCACACTCTCCACTCCAAGCCCCGCCCTCACATCCTCATTTCTCACTCTATCTATCCTTGTCACACCCGCTATCAACCTCAGCACCTTCATTTCACAAGCCTGTATTTTACTTTTGGCTTTTGTATTGAGCGTCCAGACTTCGTGTCCATACATTAATACAGGTCTCATTATGTTAGTATACAAAATGGTTTTAACCCTCCTTGAGATGTTCTTATCCTTGAGCAATGGGTACAGCAAGGCAAATGTCCCATTAAACTTTCCAATTCTATGGTTCAGCTCCAAAGACATATCATTTTTAACACCACAGGATACTCCAAGATATTCGAACTGATCCGTTTGTTTCAGTATTACATTCCCCAATCTTATGTTCAACTCATCCTGTACCCTGTTTATCAACATTACCTCCGTTTTCTCCTTATTAATTTTCATTCCTTTTGCAGTCAGAACCTCATCCCACACCATGACACATCTCTGTAGCTCCTCCTCCGATTCCAAAATCAACGCCAGATCGTCTGCATATCCGAGTATCTCCCCGTCCATCTCTCTCCTCACCAACCTCCCGCAAAAGTCCATAAAAATTATAAACAAAATTGGGGAGAGCACACTTCCCTGCTTCACTCCGGTCGTAATTCCGAACCAGTTACTATCGTCCATCTGAGTTTTTACTTTGCAGCAACTGTCAACATAAGTACTCTTTATTGCTCTTATCAACTTCGTTGGTATTCCATATTCTCCCCTTCCCAACACCCTCCACAACATCTCCCTCGGTACTCTATCAAATGCCTTTTCCAAATCAACAAAAGCCATATATGCTCTCTGGTTGAATTCATAGCTCTTCTCACATATCATCTTTAGTGTGAAAATTAGATCAATAGTTGATCTTCCAGGTCTAAAACCATGCTGCCACTCCTCCAACTTATTCTTCCACTCTCCCTCTTAGTCTTCTCTCCAAAATTCTTTCATACACTTTCGCAATATGAGGCATTAACGCAATTCCTCTATAATTTTTACAGTTTGTCTTATCCCCTTTTTTAAATATAGGGCAGATTATCGATTTGTTCCACTCCTGTGGTGTTTTCCCCTCATTCCAGCACTTATTCATCACCTCAGTCATCCACAACACTCCTCCTCCTCCAGCGCCCCTCAATATTTCCACCGGTAACATGTCTTCTCCTGCCGCCTTACCATTTCTCATCTTACTAATTGCGTATTCCACCTCCTCAGGCACAATCGGCCACAACTCCTCCTCCCTCTCCTGCCCCAACAGCACTTCCTCATCATGTTCATCCTCCTCTATATTGCTCGGTATATTTAACAACTGATTAAATTATTCCTCCCATCTTCTACTAATCTCTTTGTGGGTTTATGAGTAAGTCTCCATTATCGTTCTTTATTGAATATGTTGGTGGGGTTGGGCCTTTTCTATAGCTTTTCGCAATGCTGTATATTAGTTTTCTTGTCCCCATAAGATCCGCCTCCAGCTCTTCTCCTAACCTTTCCCATGTATTTTCCTTCTCTCTTCTTTTAATCCTCTCCGTTTCCCTCCTCGCTTCTACATATTCTTCCCTATCCTCCACTCTTCTTGTCTTTATCCATCTTCTAAAACATTCCATTTTCCTTTTAACTGCCGTTTGGACTTGTTCAGTCCACCATGATGTTTGTTTCTTCTTTCTTCCATATGTAGTCTTCACCTTCACCACTTCCTCTGATACTTCCATCAAAGCATCCTTCAATGCTCTCCAGCTCTCATCCACGTCCATGCCCAACGTCAAATTTCTTCTCCTCTCCTCCATCTTCCTTCTCAAATCTATCTCTACATTCCTCATCCCGTAGATTCTCCACCATAAACCTTTTCCTGGCTTTGCATTTAAAGGGCTTCACACTATCCACCCTCATCTTCCCCAACACCATACGGTGATCCGAGTCTCCTGATACTGACGGTATACTTTTAACGTCTTTAAATATTCTTTTATTGTTTGTTAATATCAGGTCAATCATTGATTTATCATTATATCTCTGCTCTTCCCCGCTCCATCTGTACCACGTCCATTTATGGCTTTCTCTATGACTATAAAATGTATTCATCACACTCATACCATTCTGTACACAAAAATCTATTACGTCCTCCCCAGCGAGTTCCTTCTCCAACGCTGAAGGCTCCAATCACATTCTCTTCTAGTCCATGCCGATTCTGTCCCACATGTCCATTCATGTCACCCATTATCACTACGTTTTCATGATGTGGCGCTCTACCTTTAACATTCTGCAATTCGCGGTAAAAATCCTCCCTCTCCTCCACCGGTCTGCCCTGTTGGGGTGCATACACCTGGATAAAACTTATATCCTTCCTTCCTGTTCTAATTGAAAACGCCAAAATCCGTTCATTCACCTGTTCAATTGCGTTCACTCTCTGTGCCAATTCCGGTGTCAATATCACTCCAACACCGTGTTTCTTCTCCTGTCCACCGCTATAAATAAGCTGATAATCATGATGTAACCCCTTAACTGGCTCACAAAGCACTTCAATCTTGCGCTCCACCATCAAAAGCACCAACTCCTCCTCCTTATCTCTCAGAGTTGCAACATTCAACGTAGCAACCCTAAGAGTTCTCTTAGTATTTCCAATTCGTAGTCCAGGTTCACGCCGTCGTTGATCAA